>NDFG01000151.1:1606787-1616787 GCA_002167245.1 Sporophila hypoxantha
CKYGGCAATGGTCACAGCACTGAGCCTCTCTGAGTTTATGAAGTGTTTGGACAATGCTCTTGGGCACAGGGTGGGGTTCTTGGTTTCTMTGCAGGGCCAGGAGTTGAACTCAAGGATCCTGATGGGTTCTTTCCAGGTGCCCATATTCCAGGATTTTATGAGACACACACTTGGAAGCGCCAGCCCTGACAGCAACGCTCTCCTGCAGCAGGGTAAGACCCAAGGACTCATTTWCCACAGCTCAGTTCTTGCAGAAGCTCATTTCCTCCTTGTTCTTCCCAAAATTCTGGCGTGAGACCCACCAGTCATTCCAATAGGCCAAAAGGGCTGGTGTTCCTTTCCTCAAGTGTACAGGACAACATGTAAACATATGACAGTGTCAAAGCAAGGCAGGTTTTTCCATTTACCTGCTGGTTTTTTTAAAAAGAGTTCTTTAAAAACTGACCGTTGCCTTCTTTGCCAGTTCTGTGACCCATGAAATACTTGGCATGTCCTTACCCACAGCTGGGTTATAGTGCAGGGGTCAGAGGGGACAAAGCATTGCACAAAGGACACAGTTGGGGTGCTCCCCTACAGGTTATTCAGGAGCCAACCTTGGACAGCACGAAACGAAGATGTCTGGATCGAGGAAGAGTAACAAAAACTTAAGGAGTGTGAGAAACAGAAGCAGAAGGGAGTAGAACAGAGCTGGCTGGCTGCTAACAGAGCTTCCATCAGCAGCTGCCTCTGGGTAGGTGGTGTTATCCCTCAGGGGTAGCTGCGGCCTCCACAAGATTCCCTAATCCTGTCAAAAAAAGGTACAACTGCCTTTAAGCATTCCCCTTGGATCAGGGCACAAGATCCCAGCATGCAGATTAATCTCAGGSTTACTCTTCCTCCAGCATTGTATGAGCAAGGTTAAGATTTCATGTTTGGAAGCGTTTCTAGCAACTAAGCCATCACACAGCTGGAATAGAACACCCACCCACCCTCACAGAGTGAAACAATCAACATATGGGAGGCAGAACAGTGAAACCCAGAAAGCAAATGTTCTAGGCAAGGTGCTAATTTTCAATATTTAGGGTATTCATTTCAAAATTTGTATGGCAAYTAATTTAAAAGTGCACAGGTTTTTCAGAGGAACAGATCTGCATTGTGATCTGCATTTTTACYGCTTTCTTTTTAAACCAGGGTCTGRATTAAAGGTTTGTTCTCTCCTGCTGCTCATTCCCTGAAGTCACACTGGCTGCCAAAATGGGATTTGACAATGTCATAACAAGCAAAGTGTGGAAACCTCCAGGGCAAAATAAGCAGTCAGTACAGTTCTCCCCAACCTTTAATGATGCTCTGTACTTGTAATTCAATTGTACTCAGTTATGAGCAACTGCTGGAAACAAGAGAGCAATCTAGAGGAGCACACAGGCCTCCAGGCAGTCCCACACTGGGAAGTCAGGCTGGAATCATGCTGGAATGACTTCCTCAGGTAAATTACTGCTGCACACCTTCTTRAGCAAGCCACACACTAAGCCACCACAGCACTTGCATCCATGCCAAACCTGGAGCACCCAAGAGCTCAAGAGCTGGCCAGCACTCTAATGCAGGCAGGCAGCCAATCCTGCAGCACTGGTTAACCAAGCTGCAAGGAATTTGCTCAAGAATTTTGGCAAGCCTCTGCTATATGAGAAAAATGCTTCATTTAGCAAAGAATGTTTAAGTTCTTCCCTGCAGTATACTCCCAGATTCCCAGTGTTCCACTCTTTTTAACCTCGCCTGTCCAGAAAATTGCTTTCCTCAGCAACTTTACCCTAAGCATATCTATCCTTGATTTTGCAGTATTGATGTTGCCTCCTTCCACACTGACTGAAACTTGCTCGATATCAATGCATTTATTTATTTATTTTAAATGTAAACACAGACATTTGGAATTTAGAATGAATTTTGTCTTTAACAGATAAAGCAGTGGAACAAATTGAAATAGTCCAGGCAGCAGTAAGAGAAACCATACAAATACRTGAAGGTTTTCTGTTTGAATAAGACATTGAAATCTGAGTGCTGCCTGATCATTCATCTTTAACTGTTCACTATTCATTTGTGCTCTCTGAAGAGCAGTTTAAACATCCCACCTCTCTCATTAAACAAAGATAAAATCCAATCCTTTCATCTATTAAAAGAGACAACTAGGAAAAATAAGACGACTGTTTATTAAATAAAACCCCTGATTTTTAAAAAGAAAACATCAATAATCTTAGTTTTCTGTMTGGAACAATTAAAATAATTCACGGAGGGACGATACCACTGTCCTGTAAGGAATCCCTTGCTCTCCATCCCTCTCTCTCCTGAGGAATCCCCTATCTGAAGTGTGCCAGCCTTCCCTTGCATGTCCTGTGCTTGTTTAAAACCAACAGCTGCCCTGGGTCACCTGGAGGAGCTGCGCTCTTTGCTCACGCAGTCGTCCTGGGAAGTCGTGTCCCCGTTCCCCATCATCCCGCACGTCCTCCGCTTCTTCCTGCGGTGCATCATCCCCTCTGTCTCAGAGCCAGAGTCACACTGCAGGATGGAAKGATGAAACCACAACTCAGAGGAACCTCAACAACTGCCTGTGCCGTGCAATTCACCACAAGTTCTTTGAGTTCTTTGTGCTTAGCAACCCTGAGCTCAAAGAATCTGCTGGTTTAGGCTAGACACATCAAGGAAATTTTAAATAAAGCACTTAAAAGTCAYGAACAGAAACGTTTTTGGATTTCATCACTGGCTGAAGCTGACTTGAGGCAAGACAATGAATCTGCTCCTTTTGGTCTCTAGAAGGACCTCTGTCACAGACACATTTTATGAAAAATCCTTTCCTTGGGATTTTTTCTCCTGAGAAGCTGAGAAGCCTCAGGAACAAAATGCAAACAATGATTATCTGCTGCTGTGGAATGCAACAGGTGCATCTGTGATTGGTCTCATGTGGTTGTTTCTAATTAATGGCCAATCACAGTCAGCTAGCTCGGACTCTCTGTCAGAGACACAAGCGTTTGTTATTCATTCTTTCTTTTTCTATTCTTAGCTAGCCTTCTGATGAAATCCTTTCTTCTATTATTTTAGTATAGTTTTAATATAATATATATCATAAAATAATAAATCAGCCTTCTGGAACATGGAGTCAGATCCTTGTCTCTTCCCTCATCCTTGGACCCCTGTGAACACTGCCACAGCCCTCATCTTCCAAGAGAAGACTTTGGCTTCTGAAGGATTTAGGTGTCCACAAGAGTCCCTTGTCATAACTGACCTGTTCTGGATTTTTTTCCCTCTCCCAATTTTTAGAACATTCACTTTGCAGCTATCTTCCACAAGCTAAATGAGTGACAGATTCATATATAATATAGACATGGATCAAAACAGATTGAATCCATTTAGCAATGCAAAGAGAGGCTTCAGCAAACAGAACCTGCTAAAATCATAGGCTCTTCCACCATGTAGATGGACTTAGCTGCTTTCCATTAATTTATTCCATATGGCACGAATATAAGGATGAAGGCACATGATCAGGTACATTAAAAACAATGTAAATGCAGCATATGGATCACCTACTGCAGTAAAAAGCATTACCTCTGAATCAGAGTCTGAGGAGCTGGAACTTGATGAACTGGAAGAATCACTAGAACTGTCAGAAGCAATACCAGTAGATTCCTGCAGGTCAACTGAATCAGCCAAGGCTGCCAATTCAGGATGCTCCTGCTTTAGGATCCTAAATACAGTTAAAATTTCAGGGTTAGCCTTTGAATTGTAACACTGCACATTAAAGAATATTTTAGGTTTTGTTTTCAATGAAGAATATACAAAGAAAGCCACTGAATCTCTTACCTGTACCATTTCCGTGACAGTTTRGGTCTCCCTCTTACCGTCTTGTGCCACACCACTGGGAAGTTGGTACAGCTGGCAAAGTTTTGTGTGATGGCAATAGTCGTGTCGAGATTGAGGACTACGTGCCACCAGCCACCTAAAACACAACAGCAGTGACCATTGGTGGCTGCCTGGCAGASAGCAAGTTCAAGAACAGCCAAGAACACCTTTCCCACAGTGCAGGTGGAACTGGAGCTTATCTCCCAAACCCAGGTGAGTTTTCCAACCCATCATCTTTCCTGTCTCATCTCAGCTTTCACCCCAGTGCCTGACAGGTTCTTGTTACAGAAGGCAGCTCCATGCTCTGACCAAATTARCCAGCTCACAGCCAGGACTGAAGATGTGACCTGACAGCACCACACTGGCTGCTGACAGTTTATTTAACAGCAGCAGCCATTGTAACCCAGACTGCACAGAGCCCTTTCTGTTCAGCTGAGAGCACTTTCCACGCTGATTTTGCAAGGTTCTTATGACTACAGACTAACCTTTCATTTAAACATAGATGCAAAATTGTTTTTCCACACGGGATAAAAATAGTGGAGTTCTTACAACCCACTTAGAGGCCCAGAAAAGACTGAGGGAACAGTTTAATGGAACCTGACAGCTACAAACTCTTAACAGAAGGTACACTCAGGAGTCACTAATAAGTGCCAAGACAATCACAAGGCACCCTTCACACACCAAGTCAGCTGGATGTTAGACACAAGCAATGTGGACAGAAACTATGGGCTGTGCTGCACATAAATGATGCAAGATTCAGAGGTTAGAATCTGCTACTGAACTCACCTCACCCCCACTTACAATGGGCACACAGTGTGCAGCCACTCAGAGGGAAGGGCATCTTCAGCAAAGCTTTATTTAGCTTTTGATTMCAAATGCAAGATGAAGCATAACCACAGAGAGGTGGGTGGAAGGTGTCAGTGCATTTAAGTAGTTCATTTCCCACAGCTAAGAAACATTCACATGCAAAACTCAGCCATGAATTTGCTCCAGCATGTATAAACTCAAACATTTTTGTCTAAGAGTTACTGGGGCTCAAACACCTCTATTATTTTATGCCCTGACAGCTTTCTATTACTGCAATTTAGTTCAGACTACATTSCTGTGATGCTGCAATTTAAATCCCATTTGTTTTGCCATCTGTATTACACACAGTCCTATGCCACAGGTCATACACGTTTTGTGATATTCAGGAGTAACTGAATAGTCCCAGTTTGAGCTCAGTTTGTTTTGTAAGAAATTACCCAGTTTGCTTTGTAAGAAATGGACCATCTAAGAAAGCTGAAATGTTCCCTTCATCTCTATGACACAGGAATGTTACAAATATGCTTTTTTTTTTCTCCCAGATTTCCTTCCTGGAGAGATTTGCACATACCTGGCACAAAGACTGTCTCTCCTGGTTTCTGTAAGACTTCCAGGGGTTTGAACTCGGGGGGCCAGGTGGGAAGCTGTGTCCGAGGGTAGATGACATTGAACCAGGTGATGGCCTCGTCCTGCTGGTTGCCCCCCTCCTCCCGTGTCACTTTGATCAGCTCCCTGGGGGTGCTGGTTGGGAACAGGCACCAACGCTTATGTCCCTGCACTAAGGCATTCCATGCACTGGTTCCCAAGGGATCAATGTGAATTCCTGTTCCAGAACGAGGTGGGCCCATCACAAACCATCTGCATGGGSGGGAGAAATGCTTTAGTCATAGAGCAGGCAGGTCCCTTTCTTCATGTTAGACAGACAATTACAGCAGCTCATTGCACATTCAGTTAGAATTAAAGTAACTACAGTTACATTTACACTCTTGATTTTGTAAAGTTCACACTGRAGCAAAAGGATATAACAGGAGTTTAACCTAAAAACCAGTATGAATTGGGACAGGAATGACTGTGGGATAAGTAAGTGAAAATGACTTTTTATATGTCATAGCTGTATTTTGTTTTAAACAGTTCTTCAATAAAATCGTGATTTCAAAGTTGATGAGCATGATTAAGTCCCAACTGCCTGTGTTGGGATTCTTCCTAATAAATAAAATCATTAATAAAATCATTCAATAAAATCATTATTTCAAAGTTGATGAACATGATTAAGTCCCAACTGCCTGTGCTGGAATTCTTCCTAGGCAGGGGGATTCTCCAATGGTTTTCTAGAATTTGCTGCTCAAACAGACCAGAACTGCAGAACAATGAGGAACAAAAGGCAACAACAAGGAACAGAGCAAGTTACACAACCCTGGCCTCTCTCTTCCCCTTCTGTTCACTCACAAGAGGCTTTTCATTCCAACACTTAACTACATGGAGCTTATTTTCTCCAGTGACCGTTCAGGATTTGAGGTTTATATTCCCACTGCCCATTTACAAGGTTTATTTCTCCCAGTGGAGAACTTTATCTTTTATGTTTAACTGCAGCAGCACCTTCAACTGCTCATTTTCCCTGGAACAGAACAGTAAGACCAACCACACCAGAAAAAGCAGTGTGAGGTGACTTCATACCAGGCACCAAGAGGAAAAAATGACAATAATTGTTTAACTGGTAGCAGAAACTAAAGCACCAACACAATCCCRCCATGGTGTAGTGACAGGAGGGTGATGCCCAGCAAGAGGAATGCAAAGACTCAGAAAATACAGCAAGTTCTCCATCTCCCCTTTCCAGTGCAGCTGTAAATCAAACTGGTTTTGAAGGACCATTTGTCAGCATGAATTGTAGGACTGTAAAGTTTGATTATCAAGCTGATTTCTTCCTGCTTCACAAAGGAGCTGTAAATAAGCAGGTGTTTGTCATTTCTATTGCAAATTCACTCTTTAGATTCATCTTATGCTTAGAAAGCTGATTAAACTACAGGTAGAACAGTCAAGGCTTTTGTTAAGAAAACAGAAGAAATTGTACACATGAAGGTCTGTCTTGGCACAGACAGAAGCACTGTTCAACACCTTTTTCTGCCAATAACCTGAATCTACACACACAGGTTTTAAAACKCTTATTTAGCAACACTGTCATTTACCAGCACCTTCCTCCAAATACTTAATTTACAATGAACAAAACACAGCTTGCCCCAAGACATCAAATTTACCATTAAAAACTTCACAACTCTGAAATTCAATCTGAAAGCAAATCCCTCAAAGCTGCCTTCCTCAAATTAAAATAGCTGCTTCAGTAAATGGCTTCCAGAAATTACTGTCTTTATTTCAAAGAGGAACAATGCCAATAAAAATGTCCAAAKCAGCACCAATTGTTCTTTTAAGGTCTCCACACTATCACACATCTCTCAACCCAGAGATCAACCTGTAGAGGTCGTATCCTCCTCATATGATTAGCAGCACTTCTTGTCAGATTTTCAATCATGCTCTAAAAGTACTGCACACTCATTTCTGTACCTAGAGGAACCCTCTAACTCCAGGAGACATTACTGTGCTTTCATGGATCACTCAGCTCTCAAAAAAACCCACATTTTCCAGAACAAAATACAAGAAGTTTGATACCAAGATCAAGAGCAAGGAGCTCAGCAGTGCCTGTAGGTGGGGAGGGTGTGGGGGACACAGACAGCAAAATAAATGAGTCACAACCAGATTCTCTCATTCACCTCTAACTTGGGTAGATGATCTCTAGGTCATTAAGTGTATCCAGTTCTACTACACCCAGTGTYGTTTTGTGTTTGACCACAGCATTGTATGTTCTTATGAAAAGCCCTGTAAAAACACCTCCTTCAGTGATCTCAAATGGAATCAGGTTCTTGCTTCACTCCTGCAAAAGCACAACTGGACTACAGACACATGAAAGTGCAGAGCAAAGTGCTATTACTGATGAACTCTTGCTCAATTTTATTTAAATAAACCACATCACAGCCTCATGGCATTCAAAGAGCAACAGGCATTGTCTGACAATTATAATGTCACTGTAAAAACTTTAATTACTTGGGAGGGTTCAATTTAAGCTCACAGTGCTATGAAGTGTCATAGTAACATAGATAAAATGGTTTTTTATCTAGCAGCCCAAATACAAGGTTGCTGCATTTGAATTTCTGAATGAAATGTCATTTCACCCTCTTCCAAGCTGAAGCAAAAATAAAGAGTTGAAAAGACTATATAGATGTGGAATATTGTTCTCTCTCAAAACCATCTGAAGGGGAGCTAAGAACTGGTGCCCATATTAGATCCTCATCTAGCTTAAGATCTTTACCTTAAAAGGAATGACTCATAATTAAACAAAATTCCACACTGTACATAAGCCACTGGTGCAAAACCCAGGAGCTGTTCCTGAGGTATTTAAAATTTGAACACTAGAATGCACACACAGCACGAAACTGATCTTTACAGCTCTCAGTAACTATGCAATTTTTGAAAAAAATCTAAGAAGTGATGTAAACTGACTTAATAGAATGAAAAAAAACCCATAAACCTGTAGCAACACTGGTGGCATTTTTATTCATAATAAATAAAATTATTATAAATAAAAATCTGCCCTTRTCTCCTGCAGGATTACAGATGTACACTCATTTCAGAGATGATGTAAAAATATCCCTTTTTTATATGAGACAAACCCAGCTATTTAGGAACAARCAATGAGCTGGAAAATACCCAGTTTTGTCTTGCTGTCACTCTACCTGTAGGGTGGCCTTCGTTTCTCCCCTGCATACTGAAACAGATCATCAGTGAAGAATTTGGGGACCTTGTAGTCCTCCAGGAGTTTCCTTCGCTTGGGATGCTCTCCATAGCTGCTGTCAAAGATGTACAGGGGGCTGTCATCACGTGTGGTTTCCATGTACTCGATGTAATATTTCATCTTCATCTTCACAGAGTAACCATCATTGTCCTCCCCACATTTGAACTTCTGGTTCCTGTACTTGCGTTTCAGCCGCTCCAGCGTCCACTTCTCCTGGGCAGACCAGCCCACCTGAGCGTTCAGCAGCACCACGGGCTTGTAAGGCTTTTCATAGCGCTCAACAAACTCCTCCACTGTTAACTGGAGTGCATCGGCCCTCTCCACGTTATCCTGTGAAACCAAGGGAGGAAAGCAGGACAGATATTAGGACAGACTGACGTCCTAGGGCTGTGCTGGCTTGTGGGGGTGTTTCACACATATCCTTTGCTCCACACCACACGCGGCTGTGGAGCTGCCTGTGTTATTTTAAGCTCCCCGAGGCTGCAGCCCCGTTTCTGCTGGCCCGCTCCCTGCACACATCAGTGACAGCCGCCGCCTGGAGCCTTTGGCACAGCTCCGCACCGAGGCAGCTCCGGGGCGGAGAGGCCACCCTGCCCTTTCGGTGACACATCCCTTGCTGCGTGTCACTCCCTCYGGACACCGGGAAGCGCTCCTGGGAGTTGTGCGGGTGCTCGTTCCATCCCCGCGGGCCCTGACCTTCCCACACGCCTCGCCACGTGGAGGGAAGAAAGTCCCGTCCCTCACCCAACCTCTCCGTGCCGCCAGCCCTGAGGCAACCCCAGCCTCGGGCAAGGGCCCTTCCCGCTTCCCATCAGCAGCCGTCCCGCAGCTCCCCCTTCACCTCAGGCYTTCCCAATGCCCTCAGTCGCCCGCTCCATCCCCGTCCCCTCAGGGCTCCCCGATCCCCAGCCGTGCCCCCACCCCGCTTCCCCAGCCCCCTCCGTTCCCCTCAGGTCTCTTCCCTTCCCCGCAGGACTCGCTCAGTCGCGCCCCCCTCCACTCCCAATTTCCCCCCTCCATTCCCCATTCCCACCCTCTCATTCCTGATCCCCCCCCTTTCCCCTCCGCCCGACGCACCTTGCAGGCGGAGGGGCTGAGGGAGAAGGTCTCGCAGTAGTTGTGACGGGTCCAGTCCAGCGAGTCCTTCAGCTCGGGCCGGGCGCTGCGCTTCGCCTCACGGATCCGCTTCTTGCTCTTGTGGTTCATGGCGGCGGCGCTGGGGGCCGTCACCGCCCGCGGCCCCCGGCCCCCGGCCCGACCCTGCTGCCGCTCCCGACCCTGATCCCGATCCCGGCCCCGCTCCGGCCGCACCTTCCAGAAATTTCACCCCGTGCCGCCGCTGTCGCCGCGGCCCCGCCCCCGCCGCACTCCCATTGGCCGACTGCGCCCCGGCTTCCGCCACGCCTCGGCGCTGATTGGCCGGGGCTGGGGAAGCGGCGCCCCCGCGCCGCCATGTTGAGGAAGGGCAGCGCGGGCGGCACGGAGGCAGCG
>NDFG01000151.1:1621787-1664709 GCA_002167245.1 Sporophila hypoxantha
CCTGGATCTAGAGTTGGATTCCCTCTTTGAGGCAGGGGGAGGGCTTCTAGATCTGGACCGGGATCTTGACCTGGATCGGGATCTGGAGACAGATGAGGACTTTGACTTGGATCTCCTGGCAGATCTGGACTTGGATGTGGAGCGAGACCGAGAGCGTGTGCGAGACCGGGATTTGGATCGACTGTAGCGGGACCGACTGCGGGACCTAGAGCGGCTCCTGCTTCTAGATCGGCTGCGACGGCGTCTTCTAGGGCTAAAACACACCAGAAGGAAAAAAAAAAAAAAAAAAAGGGCGCGTTAGAAGTTGCTCAGGGGTGACGCACGGACTGGAGCGAGTGCTGCGGGACAGGGAAGGCGGAACAGGACGCACGTGGGCAAGAAAATGAGTGTTACGAGGGCGCCATTGTTCAGAGTGAGTGGCCGGGGGCTAAACCTACTACAGGGCGAAACTCTTCCACTCCGAGCGAACCCCACGTGCCTGTGCTAGTAAACCCCCACTTCCTCTCCCCAGCCTCACCGCGAAACTCACTGGGAAAAGGACACAGAATCCCAGAATCGATCCGGTTGGAAGGGGCAACAGTGGGTTATCCGGTCCAACCTCCCTGCTTAAGCAGGATCGGCCTAGAGCGCATGGCTCAACTCTGTGTCCCTACCATTCACTGAGGAGACCTCGCTACCTCTCTAGGCAACCAACACGAAAACAAACGGCTCCCACTGCACAGGCGCACAGTTGAGGTTCATCTCTTTTACTGCCCAAACTCCGTTGCCCGTTCCGCGGCGCTCACCTGCGGCTGCGGCGGCCGTAGCCGCTGCTGCTGTACCGGCGGGGCGGCGGCCCGCGGCGACTGTGGTGCGAGTCGGGCGGGCGGCCGTAGCGGGCCATCTGCACGCGGAGCTCCCGGCCGTCCAGCACCGCCCCGTCCATCGCGTCCATCGCGTCCTCCGCGTCCCGCTTGTCGTGGAAGCGCACGAAAGCGAAGCCGCGGCTCTCCTTAGTGTAGCGGTCTCGGGGGATGTAGACGTCGCCCACGCGGCCGTATTTCTCAAAGACCCTCCGGAGGGTGTCCGGGGAGGTGCGGTAGGTCAGGTTGTCCACCTTGAGGGACGTCATGCCCTCCACATCGGGCGGCGGGCGGCCGTAGCTCATGGTGGGCAGGAGCCCCTGAGGGGCGGCGGCGGACGAAGAGAATAAACCTGAGGGGTTTCAAGGGGGTCAGCAGCCGGCGCGGCCCTGAGGGCGACGCGCCTCACGCCGCGGGGCGAGTCCAAAAAGGAGGAGAGCTACAGTGCATAGGGGAAAGCCGCGGGGTCCGCAGGGAGCAGCACCCACCTCAGGGTCCGAGGGGCGGCCCGAGGCCGGAGCGAAGTGCCAGGAGCGGCCGCCCCGTCCCGCCGCGACGAGGAAATGAGAGGGAACCGCCCGCGCGCGCGGCTTAACGCCACAAAATGGCCGACGGCGCCCCGGAAGGAAACGCGGCACCGCCTCGCCCGCGGCGCCGCGGGAGCGACCCCCGATCCCTTTTTCCTCCTTTTCCCCGAGGTGGTCCCGGAGGGAGTGTGGGGAATCCCCCTGTAAATTAATAATTCGCCCTGCGGTTGGAAAGTGGCTGTTAAAACGCCGCCGCCGTGACCCGGAAGGGCTCGGTGGAGGCGGGGAAATTTTTGAACAATGTGTGTTGAAAACCGTAAAAAAGTCACCCCAAAATAGCAATAACAATAAAAAGAAAAGAAATTAGGGCACAGCAGTGCGTGTGGGAGAGGGAGAGGGCCGACAAAACCCCGCCGAGGGAAAAAAAAGCGATGGTGAAGTGAATCGCTTGTGGCGCGGGCGGGCGGGGCCGGTTTAAAATGGCGGCCGTGGAGGGGAGAGCCGTGAGGGGAATGGGGCCGGGGTCTGCCAGAGCGGCTCTCCCGGAGCAGCTGCTGTGGGAGCTCGGTGCCTTMCCTGCCCGCGCTCCGCTGCGTGCCTGTGGCGGCTGTGAGGGGCCGAGCAGCCCGGAGCGGGCTCTCCTTCATCCCTGCGGGCAGCGGTGCCCGGGGAAGCCTCCGCGGCCCCGCCGGCTCTGGATGTGCCGCGCTGGATCCGCTCCCCGCCGGCTCCTCGGTGCCTGTGAGAGCCGAACAGGGAAATGCTAAAATCATCCTTACACCGGCCCGCTCTGCAGGTTCGTGCTGTGGGAGAGGATTTGCACAGCCCTTGTGTAAGGGTGATGACAAGCAACTTCTGAGTCCAAGGAATTCTGTGAAAGCTGCTCCCCCCATTCCAAAAGTTGTTGCTCTGTTACCTCAGGCATGAATAAAATGCCCAACTCCTGAACTGTAATACCTGGTTCTCATTCTCAAAACAATTTTMAAAGTTTCTACACAGCTGTTCCATAATACTATGTTAAAAAAAAGAATACAAACGAGACTTATTTTCTTCTGATCTGTTTAATCCAATGACAGTATCYATATGAAAATTATTTCAGTATTAGAATTTAAATTCTTAGTTTTACTATAATTGTGTTCAATTCTTTTTGCACTGAAGAAATATAAAAATAAACAGTGCCATGAATACAAATCCAGAAGCAACAGTTTGTTTCCTGCTACAAATGACTTAAGAAATCAAATAAACTAGTCCTGTGTGACATTTTGGGTTGCTTCATGTTTGTTCTATTTTTTCACCTGAGAATTTTGATTAAAAATTTCGGTCTTTCACCTGCTGAAACCCTTTATCAAAGGAGAGATTTGAAGTTTATCTTTACAGTGATTTTCCTAAAATGACCAAAGACGTTTCCTAGTTTCASTCACTTCAACACACGTTGCTGCTATTGCCAAAGGAATTGTTCCAGCCCACCAGCCTGGAACTTGTACTGGCATAAGGGAGAAAAGACATGAGTAGGACATTATTTCTAGAGGATCTTAAAATTCTGCTACTACAAATTAATAATCTTAAAAAGGAAGAAGAGAGCTTTTCTTGTGTTAAGACCCCTRATCTTGATATTTTAATTGCACCCTCTGAATAATCACYTTGACTTTTCTCCAAACATGAAAATTACATGCTGTTTTGAGAAACACTGACATTTAAAAAAAAATACAGTTTAGGAATTAGAAGAGCATGTAATGCATGTACTAAGTATATGTAACTGTGGCTGGGGTGCAGATTTTATTTCACAGAGCTACAGGGTGGGTCAGGTTGGAAGGGACCACAGTGGGGTTATCTGGTCCCACCTCCCTGCTTGAACAGGCTCATCCTAGAGAGAACATGGAACATGACTGTGTCCCGATGGTTCTGGAATATCTCCAGTGAGGTAGACCCTCGCTGGACAGTCTGTTCAGGGCTTGGGCAGTGCACAGGGAAGAAGTTCTGCCTCATGTCCAGGTGAGTTTCCTGGGCACCACTCGGTGTCCGTGGCCTCTGGTGCCATTGCTGAGCCCCTGGAGCGGAGCCTGGGCCCTGCTCTGCCCTCCCTGCAGACAGGGACACACAGGGACGGGCCCCTCTSAGCCCCAGCYCCCTCAGCCTTTCCCCAGYACAGAGCTGCCCCAGTCCCCAGAGCATCTTTGTGGCTCTCCACAGGACCTGCTCCAGGAGCTCCGTGTCCCATCCCGAGGAGCCCAGAACTGGACACTGCTCCAGGGGAGGCCTGGCCAGGGCTGAGCAGAGGGGCAGCATCACCCCCTGACCTGCTGGAAATGCTCTCTGTGAAAAACGCCAATCACTTGTTTTTAAAATTTTAAAAGTTTAATAGTAATAAAGTGGTTATAAAAATAGTAATACAATTAGAGTAATAATAATTTGGACAATTTGAATTAGGACAATATGAGACAATAGAAACAAAGAGTTACAGACGTCCAGGTATCTTTTTCTGGGCAGCATAAGCCTGAAAAAGGACACACATTAACAGAGGATTAACCCTTAAYAGCAACAGCCTGTAGCATATTCATACATCTTATACATGATGCACAAATTCCATTCAAATACAGGATTCTGTCTGGTCATCGTCAGCTTCTTCCTRATAATCCTAACAGCGTCATCCTGCCTGAGCAAGGTGGGAGGAAGTTTATTTCTCCTGATAATGGAGCAATAATTCTCTTRCTCTGAAAGATTTAGGTGTCCTGTGYCTGCTATCTCAGTGTGAGTCCCTTCTTTAGAAAAAAAAAATCCTACATAGCACAGTTTCTATTTTAACATTTTGTTATAATCTAAAACTATATTTAACACACTACTTAAGAGAATTAATACAGCATTACTTTCTAACATAACACATATAATATTCATTTTAATATCTGCYAAAAGCCAATCATAAAATACATGCATTTTTCACACTCTCCTTACACACCCCGGGACACCAGTGCCCTGCTCGTGCCCTCATGCCCAGTGCTGCTCATGGACAGCTCCCTGGCCACCAGGAGCCCCAGCTCCTTCCCCACAGAGCTGCTTCTCCAGGCACTCAGTCCCGGCCTGGGCTGGGGCCTGGCACTTCTCCCTTTTCCCCCACTTTTTAATCTGTCCTTCCTCCCCACGTGAAGGACCCTGCACTTGCCTGTGCTGAACTTCAGCCAGTTCCTCTCTGCCCTTCTCCCCAGCCTGCCCAGATCCCCCCGGAGAGCTCACAGCACTCTGGGCTATGGGCACCCCTCCCAACTTTGTGCCATCAGCCCATGTTGATGGGATGCCTCCTCACAAATTATGAGGAGGCATCAACCCCTCATCAAAGTCATTGATAAAAGGGTTAAACAACCKTGGGGGACACCAGTGAGAGGTCTCCAAACAGACCCAGTGCCACTGATTATGACTGGGATTTTCCATTCAGCCAGTGCTCAATCATCTCACTGCCCACTCATCCCATCCCGAGTTTCTCCAGGAGGGTGTTGTGAAACACAGRGTTGAAAACCTTGCTGGAGTCAAGATGGACAATATCCACTGCCCTCCCTCATCCATCCATGCAGTTGTTTCATCACAGAAGGTGATCAGGTTCGTCAAGCAAACCTTATCCCACTTCAGATCAAGTTTAAACTCTCTCAACAAGCCCTTCCAACTCCTGGGCTAATATCCTTTTCTCCCTTTGAGACCTCTGTTTCTTTAAACCTTTACTGTAGACAGCAGAGGTAAAATGTGATTTGTCATTTACATCAATCAATTCTGCATTTCCTTCTCTGTCCTTTTGGCCAGCATTAAAGTAGAACTGATTTWGTTGAATTCTCCAGTCCCAGAGGCCCAACAGAACAGGCAAAGGATGGTAGCAGGAAAAAGCAGCCATTTGGTCYATGTCTGATCCTCTCTCAGTTTTGCTGATGTTTTAACAGAGATCTTCATGACTCAAAGATAAATTAATCTTAAATTTKTTATTTAGAAATGCTGTGAAGTAAAATATTAATGGCATCACTTCCATCCCTGGAGGTGTTCAAGGCCAGGTTGGAGGGGGCTTGGAGCAACATAGTCYAGGGGAAGGTGTCCCTGCCCATGGCAGGGGTGGGATAAGATGGACTTTAAGGTCCTTTCTATCAAAAATTTCACCATTCTGTGATWTCATGATTCTGTTGTTGAGTGGGGGTTTTATTTTTTTGGTTTGATTTGTAAGGGTTTTTTTTTTGTGTGTGTGTGTTTTTAGTTTTTTTAAAAATTATTATTATTATTTTTTGCCAGGTGTTATTTAGTGGCGAGAAATTACAAATCTGAAAAACTGGTACAAATAACTTTATTTTAAGGACTGGGAGATTTTCACCGCTTTAAACAGGAAAAGGTTGCTTTGCTAAAACTGCATTTCCCATAGTGCACAAGGGCTCGCAGGGCTGGGTCAGCTGATCCAGACCCTGAAATGTTCTTTATTTCCTGTGCAGGACATGGAAATGTTCGAGCGGCTGCTCATCCTCCCTTCGTCAGGTGATTGAGAGGCCGGGGACGCAATTCTGATTTCAACAATGCCGAGAAGCTGAGCCGATTCGCCTGCTCGATATTGGGAAAGGGATGCCAAGGGATGCCACCCTGCAGTCAGCCCTGGTCACCTCATGGGAACAGGTACAGGGAATCCTGGGCTTCACCTTTTGTACCACACCTTCTTATTTTTCAAGTTTTGGTGCACATTATTTAAAAGGGTTACCAGGATTCTTGATTAATTGATATTTTCTACCAGCTAATAAGTAGCCCTAAGTAATCARTATTTTTTTAAGCTTGCTTTCTTTTATTTATTTTTTTTAAACAGYGGTTAAGAGGAAACTTTTAAAAGAAAAAAGAGTTTTTCCAGARTGAAACTGAGGACTTGGGAAAAATACACAAAATGTCTCCAGAAGGAAAAAAGCTTTTCAACATCATTATTTTGGGAGTCTCATTTATGTTTATATTCACTGCTTTCCAATCCTGTGGAAATATCGCGGTAGGTGTCACTTTCAATTCGTGCCACGTTTCTGTCTCAGTTATTTATCCTGGCTGGTCTTTTGTGTGCTCTAATGTTGCTTTATTTGGGATTTCCTAATGTGCACAATACTTTGACATTTATCTTCTTTTGGTTTAGTCTGAAGTAGATTAATGTGTTTAACCAAATAATTCAGCAGGTTATCTCTTTAAGATAGCATTGCTATATATAAAACTGAGCATGATTGCTTAGAAAGTAGAAAAATAATCTTATAAAATGTTTGAGCTTTAAAATAGTGTCTGCTTTAGCACTTGTGATGTTGGACAATTGAATTARACTGAGCCTTGCATGTTCTGTATTGTCCCTTTCAAAATATTTGCCTAAGTTATTATTAACCATGCTARTATTAARGGGATTTTCATAAGATAATGAAGMAGATATTGAGGGGGAGTARGAGGATAACACCTGACAAATAGATWTCTACAGTTGCTAAACTGCCAAGTCACCTTCCAGCTGAAGGAGTTACTTGCTGCTATTTAGTATCTCTTTGCAGAGCAAAACTTGAGCACAGCATAATCCAAATTTACTGTTACTATTTAAATTTTAGACTCCTGTTACTGCCAGGTTTAGCCCTTTAACTTCCTGAGCTGTATTGTTAGTTCTGCTCCTGCAGGGCAGTTAGATTTCAACATCCCCTTTGAGCCCACAGGTCTTACTGCTCTTTTCTTGCCTGCAAGAAGGATCCTTGCTGGGTTCAGACAGATAAATGTCCTTCACTGCATTACAGAAAAGTACAGAAATATTTAGAAAGAATATTACAGAATAAGACAGAAATATTYCAGAAATAACTACTTGGGGTAGTTTTTGTAAGTTCCAGTGCAGTGTGATACTTTCTGTGGGCTCTCAAGGGCAGCCCAATGATCTCAGAAATTCTGCAATGAGTTCAGCACCTCACTGAATCGGACTTTGTGATCATGCAATCATGTAATTCATTATCATAAAAGTCTTTACAAGTAACTTTCAATCAGATCTGCCTGCCAGTCCAACTAACTGCATGGTCTTGTGARCACTAAAGCTGATTCAAGGGGAAAAAAAGGAACAGGGGGATTACAGGAAGCTGAAAAGAGTGGAAACTCTTATCAGAGATTCATAGTTAGGTCAAGTTGTCAAGTTAAGATTATTCTGAAGCTTCTCCTTTTCCCCCCACTTTTAAAATTAAGATAGTCATACCTATCTACATAAGAAAGGTCTTAAGTGAAACAGAAGTTTTGTGAAGTATTTTAGCTAACTTWTGAAATTATGATTTAATAATCAAGTACTAATTTCTTCTTCAAACATAGATGTTTCCRTGCCAAGTATCTCCTGCATCTTTGTTGTGGAGGTGGTGTGAGTTGTAATTTACATTTTAAATTCTTTTAAGTACTTTGTAGTGTCTATTAATGAGTAATTCTYATGTTTGATACTGACTTCAAACCAATGAAGGTGTTTTTCAAAATACYAAATAGATTCTAACGTATTACAATGTATGATCTTCTCCTCACAGCAAACTGTTATCACGAATTTAAACAACACAGACTTCCATGGCAGTGGCTACACGAGGTAATTAKACAGATTTTCTTCTTACTTTGCTCCTTGCAGGGTGAACTTAGTTACAGTAGAGAGACACTCTCAAGAGATTGCAGAGTTCTGCTGACTTCATAATTTATTGACACACTTAAAGCAGTTTAAAACAGGCTTCTCACAGTTCTGCTCTGAATTATTTCCAGTTGAACTACATATCTGGTTTGCATGTTTTCTTTGTGGGGTGAAAAACCACTGTCATCACATTCTCAGCATTTTACCTTAGGAGGCGAAGAAGGTGGAAGATTAAAAATAAATAAAACTGCTAACTCAGGCCTTGGTTGTTTGRTTTTGTACACTGTGTTTGTGTAGGYCAGGTGGTGTGGATCAGCTCTCAGGAAATACAACACAAGTGTGAAAGGAGCAGTCAGAAAGACAAGCAAAGCCACAAAAAACCATTCTCTTGGTTGCACTGACAGAGTCAAACTTGTCAGGCATGATCAGGGACCTTTTGCATTCCAAATTAATCTGTCCTGTAGGAAAACCTCATTGCTCCTTTGAGGGGTTTACTGTCTTAATTTAAACTAAAAATGCCKCTGGCACAAAATATGTCTGTAAAATTTCTGTGGCGTATCTGGCAGAAGATGAAAACCTCACTGACAGATAAATGAGGTTCTAGAACATTCTCCTCTAGACTTACAGGGTACAAAATACAATAACTGCTGTTCAGGCAGTTTAACAAATGCATGCTGTAAATTCCAAGATGTCATTGCTTGCAGTAGTTTGGGACTCTGCTCAGCAATCCAGGGAATATTGTTCACTCCTGTATTCCCATGTGGAGTAACATTGGTTAAAAGGAACAGAAAAAAGTAGGGAAATGTTGAAAGTAGGGAAATGAACCATTGAAGTTTTGCTGTTAAGTTATGTATGTACTTAACTGGATATTTTGAAATCCACTGATCACTCTTAAATCATATTTTGGCCTATTTTTWAAGTATTTAATACTCTCTGTTTTTAATTTTTGTAGCATGTCCATCATTTATGGAGTATTGTCTGCATCAAATCTTATATCACCTTCACTGGTTGCAATAGTGGGACCTCAATTCTCCATGGTTGTTAGTGGTGTGTTTTATAGGTAAGTATTAATTTTGAGGTTTTTCCTGCTTCCTTGGAAATATWTKTTTAATTTTTTTTCACATCTAAGGCTCCTGTGCCATACATGAACTTGTACTGGCTAAGCAAAGGCTCTCACAGAGATGCTCCAGGTGTTTAACTGCAGAGTACTTCWGCCTACTGGAAACAGCACATTTTTTTCCACAGCATTTCCAGACTTTGCTGACTGTGGAATTGAGGTTATAGTCTCAGATTAATAACAATATTTTAAAAATTCTATGTGCTTGGAAAGCTAAAAAGATTTTTCACATACAACCTGTTTTCCAACATTCCTTAGAAGAGAGTAGCTGATTTAGAAGCACCTAAGTGCTTTAATCTGATTGTTAAAGAGCATTGTTCACTTTAGGTCAGTATTCAATGAACTGWTCTCTTCTGTTCTAGCCTGTACATTGCAGTCTTTATCCAGCCAGCTACCTGGGCTTTCTACACTGCCTCTGTGCTTATTGGCATTGCAGCTGCTGGTAAGCATTGTTCTTTCTCTGCTGACTATTTTTTATGAGATTTGAARATACCTTTAAAATATTTTTATTTCCTGAGCAATATATTCTGTCTGTTTCAGTCCTCTGGACAGCTCAGGGAAATTGCTTGACTGAAAATTCTGATGAAAACACCATTGGAAGGAACAGTGGAATATTTTGGGCACTCCTYCAGTTCAGGTAAGCTTTATTTGTTAATTTTTTTTTGGTTGTGTACACCTTCTGCCTTTTACACATTTTGCATTGAAAATGACTCCCCTGGGACCTTGCAGTCAGTGGGAAGGAYAGATGGAAGCAATGTTTTTATTGGTGCTGTGCATTACAGAACAGGGAATGAAAGAAAGCTGAGTATTGCAATCTCAGCTGCTAAAAAGARATATTTCTGTTAGGGGAGCATTTGAGGGATGTAACAGCAATCTTGTTGGTTGTGGAGGGCTGTTCCAACTTGTGTCCTTTATTTAGGGAAAAGCTGGTTCTCAATGCCAAGGTGAAGACAGTAAAGTTTGACCTGGCAGTCAGAAGCCAGAAAAGAAACCTTGTTTTTGATGGCTTTCTGATATTAAACTTTGAGTGCTGCTCAACTGAAAAAATCAACAAAAAGCTCAGCATCAAGAAGGGCAGTGAGAACAAGGCAGGGAATGCTGTGTTGTGGCCATGAAGTGTTTTGTGCAGAGATAGTTAATGCCTCTCATGGGAGTGTAATACAATTAGGATATAGAGAAAAAAATGAAATTATACAAGAAGATKGAGCTGATGGCTTGAGGAGAGACTGAAAAGGTTGGGACTCTTTCCTGTGGAGGAACAGCAGCTGAGGATGATTATACCAAAATGTGGGCAGCAGGGGAGCTGAGTGTGGAACTATTGCTCACCAAATGCTGCTGTGTTGAACTGGGGTCACTGGGTGAGAGTAGGGACGGTTTGAGACAGATAAAGTGCTTTTTGCAGTGGGTGATTAAACTTCTGGAGCTTGCAGCCTTGGGAGTGTGTAGAGTTGGATGGTGTGAGCAGGATTGAAAAGGAATCAAACAAAATCAAGAGAGGTAGGTGCACAAATGGTTCCTGAAGAGAGATCCTTTTACCACCTCTAATGCAGCAGTTCTGAATATTCTCCCAGAATATATATCTGGGACATAACCAGGGGAATGAATTGCAGAAATGCTTAGGGAGCTGAGCCTGCATTGCTCATGCTGCTGTGGGGATGGGATCCAGGGCTGGGAGAGCATCAGCCTGAACCAGCATGCATTTGTCAAACTTGGTTTCTAAAGTTTTCAGTTCCAGAATTAACCCCTCAGTATGTTATCAGAGTAGCAAGTTCCACAAACCCACCTGATTGTGGGTTTTACAGTGAGTAAAATACCTGGGTTAATAGGAGAAAAATTGGCTTTAAAACTGTTRAAAAACATTTATTCAGAATGACTGTATTTTGGGAAATGGTAGTTAGGGACACAGAATTTCCTTGAGCTGAGCAATCCTTCAGACAGAACWCATGACCCTGCAGAGGAAGTATTACAAAATCACCTCCAGAAATATATCAGCTTTCTAACCTACATGCTTCCAAAATTAGAAGCAGCTTAGATGCAGATTTCTTCATTTTTGCCACCACCTTGTGTCTTGATTGATAAAACTGAATAGCCAGCATTTTGGGGCAGAATCCTCAAATTTGTTTGAGTTTTATATAGAAGCAGTTGACGTGGAGAGTGACTCTTGTCTTTAATTCTTTCACAGTTGCACAATTTTGGGTTTTTGGTTTGTTTTTTTTTTTTTTTGTTGTTGTTGTATAAAATAGTACTAATGTGGTGCTACTACCCTAATATTTTCATAGAATGTATTGTTGACCTTTATTCTTTTTGTTTTTAGCTTGATTTTTGGAAATCTGTACATATACTTGGCTTGGCAAGGAAAAACTCACATATCAGGTGGGTACTGCTTGTTTATTTGTCCAACCTTTAAACACAGTAGCATGAATTAATAGATGAAATAATGAACTCCAAAGGGGCAGGAAGCTTATACAAAAGCAGGCTTTTTTTTTATTTTTTTTCCTTCCAGTTTATTGTAGGTAGTCTCTTCTTGGAGATTTTCCACAATAGCTGCTCTGGGATTTTCCCTGTACAGACACATTTGTGCCAGAATACACCTGGGAAAGGTGTTCTGGCTGTATGTGTAATATTGTACACACTATCCTATTCCAAAGTAGGCTCCTGGTGTGGAGAGTTCTTTAAATCATATTGGAGATTGATAAAGCTATGYAATAAAGGAAAATAAAGGAAAACCATCTCAGGTTTTACTTCATGRCTGCATTAATTGTGCTGGCACAAAGCACTGTTGGAGGCAGTGGCTGAGATGAGGCAGCACTGCTGGGAGACTGCAGAAAGAACTCTCTTCCTTTCCTGGCATAGTTTATGAGATGAACTTCCTGATGGGATTGTAATTAATGCTGTATTTTTTTCCATTTGATGTTGTGCTTGACTGGCAAAGAGCAGGAACTGGATAACAGTAGATTTTATTCATGTTCTTGAGCTAGACACTGTTGAGATTCTGGTTTTAAACCAAAGATTTTTGTCAACTGTTTAGGCCAGGCAAAGTAGGGGGGTGGGACTTCACTAAGAAAAGTGGTGAAAATAGATTTTCATAACCAAAAATGAGTGCTGCTGGGAAGGCAGTGCTCTGTAAACAGGTAAGTTTGATTTTCCTGTTCTATAATTACTGATAATTTTCCTTATTTAGTGTTAATGTTGAATATCTACTAGAATGGTCAATTCTTTTAACCTTTAACAGATTATTTAATTCTGCTCTGGTCAATCAGAAATAAGATGTTGACTTTTAAATGATCATTATCAGGTTTCAGAAATAACAGAACAGAGAGAACAGTTGACTRCTTGTTTCTAGTAGCTCCATCTTTTCAGGTTCTCCACAAATACAGGTTTGGTAATGACACACTGGCTAAATTTAAAGGTCATTTTCTGCATTCTCTCATCTGTAATACAAAGGTTTAAGTGTTATTGGAAATACTGGAGACACTTTGAACCTGGGGGGGTCTCAAATTCTGTGCATTCCAAACTTCACTGCTCTGCTAACCACAGAATAGAGCAATTAACTATGAGGCAGTTCTGCTGTTACACATCCTTCCATCTTAAATGTCTTGAGCTTTCTCTTTATTGGAAAATTTTATATCAAACCCCAACTGCATTTAAAAATCAAATAGCATTTAAAAATCAAATCTTATTTTACTACCTATATAAAAATAGCAGAGTCATTTCAAGCTGTGAAGCACACCTTCTCTTTTTGGATATATGATCATACCCAAGTTATTTTTAGGACAAGTTTGCATTTGCTTTTGAGCTAAGGGGGAAGTAAATACAATCATAGGTAATATCTTCAGGGTCATGCAGTAGTTCAGTCACAACTGTTTGCTGTTACTGGCTTTTTTCCCTCCTTAATACTGGTAATTGGGGGTGGCTTTTGTATTAGATGTGACTGTGCTGCAGTAACCAACTTTTTAGCAGAGTTGCCCCCTCCAGCTGCTGTGACAGTTACTGAGGTTTTGGTGGTTTTAATGCCTACAGTTTATGATGTCATGGTTCTGATTCTCTTAGAAATCTGAAGGGGTTTGGGGCAGTTTATGTCCAGTCTGAATTATATAAGTCTTCAAAGATGTACTTTCTTCTGCTAATAATTTATGCACTTCCTTTAATTGGCTGCTCCTTGGTCATTGCCTTTGCATGGCAGAGAATGCGAGGGACCTCTTTAATTTGCTGATATTTTATTAGCACCATAAAACTGAGACAGGAGTTTGCCAGCAGCTCCATGCGGAAGGTAAGCTAGAAAATTAGTGTGTTAAACACTGTAGCATGTGTGTGTTAGTTGTTGGAAGGTAGCTGGATTGGTTTGAATCTCTTCTGCACATCTGGTTATGGCTCTTGTTTGTTTTTCCACAGAGAGCGATCGCAGAACTGTCTTCATTGCTCTGACTGTTATCAGTCTTGTGGGCACAGTTCTGTTCTTTCTGATTAGGAAACAAGAGGACACAAAAGCTCCAGGGGATGATGATTCCACTAATGAAATCCTGGGGGAGAGCTCGTAAGTGTTGATGGCAATAAATGTTGTCACAGCTCCTGGTTTGCACTCCTGCTCCGCAGAGGAGCATTGTGCATTCACTTCCCCTCTGTGCTGGGAACAGGAATCTTATCAGCAATCTGGTGGATTCACAGATCTAACAGAGAAGTGTCTGTGTTTTAACAGTGAGAATATATGAGAAATAATGTTCTTGATATGGCATATTCTCAAGGGTGAAGTTCAGTACTGCGCATGAAGTTTTTCCTTTGATAAGCAAGTGCCCTGTAAAATATAACCTTCACCTCTTCTCCACTGATTATTATTTATCTTGCCCTCATCAGCCCATTTGAAAGGCTGGAATAAACAGAAAYTACTCCTTTTTTATAGATTGTTTTACAAACTAGAACATGTTTTTTCTTATCTTCTCTAAATATATATTCCACCCTGATAAATACATTAGAAATGCACAGTTACACAGATTCAGTGCAGTTTTGCCTGAGGCATCAGCTTAAATATTTTTGCTTTATTTAAAGAACAATGAAAATGTTAGAAAAACATCAGTGAGCATGCCTGTGGAAAAAATGTTGAAAGCTAAAAATGTTCAAAAGAAAGATTCTATTAAGCAAGCATTCACTAGTGCAGGCAGCAAATAGATTTTGTGGTTACTTTAGATCTCAGAAACTTTAAAAAATACATTGGCATATTCCAGTGTATAGTGCAGGGCTAGAAAATGTACAGAAAGTTTGAAAAATGAAGGTGCCTTCCAGCACAGCAATAAAGTGTGGTTATTCTCTTCCATTTTGACCAAGTAATTTGTTTACCCAGGTCTGCACGAAACAAAATGATGAGAGCAGTGGCTGCCTTCAGTAAGTACAATTTCACATAAGAGTTGCTTCAGCAGAACCTGGCATCTCCTTGCCAGCTCTCTGTGTTAGTGCTGATGATGTGATCATGTAAAAACCACTTCAATCACATACCTGAGTGGTCCAGGAGAGATTTGGAGTGTTCCTCCTTTGATATGATTTCAGATCCAAACTGCTMTACAACAGTGTCCTTGTACAGATGAGCACAAAAGGAGCAGGTTGCTCCTTGGGAGAGGCAGTGAGACTGAAAAATAAAAATCAYTAAACATATGAAGATAAAAAGAAGTCAAATAGGTTGTTTGATTTTGTCACCAGTTAACAATTTAGAKCTGAAGCATCTGCAGTTCCCTTTGAAGCTTGATGTGTTCTGCCTGAGACTGTTAAGTTTGTTGTGAGGATGTGGAGATCTTCACTGCAAATCTATTTATCCTTTCAGGAGACAGTTGCCATGAACTGAGAGTACAAAAGTACAGAGAGCAGAAAATTGTCTGATAATTGAAAACTGTGTATCTCCTCTTTAATATTTCCCCCACTGCATTTCTTACAAAATACAGTTTTTGGATGGCACYTTTCTTCTAGATGGGAGATTGGGGTTGGTTTATTTGACACACTGCTGTAATAAACAGTAAATAAAACTTTAATACAGAGTTTGTATAGTAACCAATTTTTGCTTTAAGCAAAGAGCAAAAGTAACTGTAGATTATTTTAGTAGTGTCCTCAGAAGTTTTAATTATTTTCTTTATTATTTCCTTACAGAGAAATCTATTACTCTGAGCTTCACCAAAGAGATGCTGCTTCTCAGTGTWACCACAGCCTACACAGGTATGAAGCCAGCAGAGTTTCACCATGGAGCACTGGCAAGGCATTGTTTGGAATTTTAACCCCAGACTGGAATTTTAATCCATATCTCTGAACACATTATTTGGATATTTTAATTAATTTTGGGTTACTCATCCTGTTTCTGTGTCCTGGGGAGGAGGAGGGGTGCATCCAAACCTGCAGGTGCTGGTTCATTAAAGTTCTGGGTCCCAAAGTGAGAGGTAAAATTTACAGAGCTGGCTTTTATGGGATTTGATGTTGCACTATCAATAGTTTGGAGGTTGTTTAATGCAGCTGTATTGCATACATTTAATGCAGTTGTATTGCATTTGAATTAAAGGATTGCTTGCACATCATCCCTTCATTAAGCCATTGGAGATTCCCAATGCTCTTCATTTTAGTCTTGGTTCTATTGGGAACCAGCTTAGTAATTTCCAGCTGTTTTTATCAATAGGATTTGCTGTGGCAAGAGTTCTCACTCTTTTTAGCAACTTTCAGTTAAACTTGGTCTGCCATTCTTGGACCAATGTATCAGTTGTAAAATAAAAATGTATTTTTGCCATATAAGTGATTCTTCCACCAAAAAACCCTATAAAATCCTTGAGGGTTTTTTGGGGGGGCATTTCTTGCTCCTTATTTGGCTTCAGATACAGTTTTTTTCATGCTCAAAATAGGTTTTTTTCTAAAATAGATGTACTTTCAGAACCTAAGTTCTGAGTCACCATTAGGAAAAGTTATTGTTATGTGAAAAGAAAAATGTAGATGTGAACAAAACATCAACATTGCAGTTTACAGCAGCTCCTGGTAGAGAAACAGCAGGAGTAACTCTGGAGTTGGGTTGCTCCAGCCACTAATCTGAGTTACAAATTACTTCACAGCATCTCCAGTGTTGTGTTAACCCAGATAAATTCACATGAATTCCTCTGGGGATGGGAATGTGGAGCAAGATAACAAGGGAAGGTTTTGCCTGAATATCCTGAAATTTGGGTTTACAGGTGGCATAAAAATAAATCAGTCCAGACTGGGGAAAAAAATATCTGCTGCCATCTTCTGGATCTGGGTTGGTGTTGCTACTTTCTGTAGGAACTCAGAAAATTCCCTAAGGCCAGCAAGGGTTTTTATTCCAAAATTACTGGGATTAAGATGCTCCAAGTGCCCCCTGTTATTGAAGCCATGTAGTTTATCCAGGCAGGGCAGGGTGAGCTGTACCAGCATTTGGCTGTAGCCAAAAAGCAAAGGATATAAACGAGAAAGTTATTTTGAGCTGTTTTTCTTTGTTTAGGAGTAACATTTTGTGTTGTTTTAAATACACTTTTTTATTGAGCTGGTATTTTTATATTAATGGTTGTTCATAGGTCAGTGGTGTCACCTTTCCTCACACTAATGGCAATAGCAAGGAAGAAAGAGGATTTAAAACAAATAACAGTTGTTTTTTCTCAGCTTAAATTCATTATGTATGTATAAAAAAGTTCATTTTAGGATTCTTAGCTCCTTATTGGTATTTGAGGCTGCAGGGACTTTTAGGAATGCCATAACTTGAAGGGGGGGGGAATCCTTAAATGAAATTGTGCCTTATTACTTCAGTTACTTTGTGTTATTTCACATAGCATTTTTTATTTGACAAAATTCTAGAGTTTTTGTAGAAGTAGAAATATAAACTGTAGGTTTATATTTGTTTAATATAACCAAATATAAACCTAGAGAGAGGTTTATTATAAGCAAATATAAACCTATGTTTTATATATTGTTGAATATAAACATTTTAGGTGTTGGGTCAAGAGTAGCAGCACTGAACCTGAGTGCCTGTGACACCAATTAGTGTCACTTTCCTAATGTGATTTTTAGAAACTGGTATAGAAGAATATAATAATTACATCATTTAAAATCCCCTCTTTGCTTCTATTACCCACATCTAATTTAAATATYTGATTTGAAAGATACCTGAGGGCAAAACAGCTTTTAGACATAAAGATTTTTTCATTACTTCTATGAGAGTGCATCTATCAGTTCTGTTTGGTTTCCTTCCAAGGTTTGGTGTTAACATTCTTTTCTGGAGTGTATGGAACCTGCATTGGTGCTGTGAATAGGTTTGGCAGTGAAGAGAAAAGCCTGATTGGTCTCTCTGGTATTTTTATTGGTGTTGGAGAAATCTTGGGTGAGTCTAAACTTGCTACTTAGGCTCATGCAGTTATTCAAAATGGTTTTTTTTTTGTGTGTTTTACTCAATAGTGTGTTTGGAGCTTCCAGCAATAATTYTGTGAGCACAAAATGAAATAGTGGCAATATAATTGGCACTGTGGCTCCTCACTGCACTGTGAATTATACCTTACACTCTGTAAAGTGGATGTAGACCAATTCTAATATTCTGCATTCCTCTGTGGAGGAATAGACAGACTTCAAATGTGAGAYACACTGGGCTGCAGTGTTATTAGGGAATTGAAACCATTTTGCTATTTTAAATAGTATTATGTTTGCATTTTTATTACTTCTTGAGTGATATAATTTTAAAATTTTTGAATAAATGCTTACACTAAGGATTTCTTTCTTTAAAAAGTTTGCTRGTGTTAAATGAGATGTGGTATTTGAATAAATCTGGCTACAGGTAATATTCATTAAGTAAATATTTCTTTTTTTTCTGTAGACTCAAGRACTGAGGTGTTTAGCAAAAAACCACTGTTCATTAGCAGCTCAGATCCATTGAGTTGCATGTTTTTCAATTAAGAGCTGAGCACAGGCTGTCCATTTTCACTTAGTGATGTTGCAATACTGAGCTGCTGGTTAAATACTTGCCAAAAGGTGAAATATGTTCATCAGCACCCATCTGATCAATCTCCTGCCCCATTTCCCTGGCAAACTCCTTGGGGCTGTTTGCATGTCAGTCAATCTTTGTTATCCAYTGTGGGAACATTTATAATTTAAATTGTCAGTATTTAAATCTCCARTTGTGATTGAATTCTCTCCTCTTTTCTGCTCCTGCAGGGGGAGGAATCTTTGGCTTGCTGAGCAAGAAGAGTGGCTCTGGCAGGAACCCAGTGGTGATGCTGGGCATCCTTGTCCACTTCATAGCCTTTTATTTAATTTTTTTCAACATGCCAAATGATGCCCCCATTGCTCCTATGGAAGGAACAGATCAAGTTGCTTATATGATTCCAAGGTATGTGGGATTTTTTTTGCCTTTGGCTGCTGTAACTCAGGATGTGCATAAAACAGCTTGTTTCTCTACAGAAAATTTCTTGAAGTTTTTTTTCTGTGTAGTGACTAACTCCCTGGAAAAAGCTTTCAGGAATTCTGTTTTTGTTAAAGGTAGATATTCAACCAGTGTGCACCCAATTTAGGAACTTGAATGGCATAAAAATAAAAAGCCTGAGGATGAATAATAGCA
This sequence comes from Sporophila hypoxantha, assembly GCA_002167245.1. Lineage (NCBI taxonomy): Eukaryota > Metazoa > Chordata > Aves > Passeriformes > Thraupidae > Sporophila > Sporophila hypoxantha. The sequence continues at coordinate 1,640,449 of NDFG01000151.1, forward strand.
GTTGTGTCACTTGACAACTGATGTTTCTGACATGTAGCACAATAGCAAGACCAGCATCTATTGTAGTGGGTGTTAAGAATTCAGTTTATTTTAAAACAGTCTTGGGCTCAGTTTTACATCAGGGAGCACCAGCCTTACCCTGTTGCWCTGGTTTTTAAAGTCTTCCAGTGCTTATTGTCAAATTCCACTTGGTGTGACTGCAGCCTGTCCCTTACAGCACTCAGTGCTTGGGGGAAGAATATAGAGAGCTTTCTTATCTCATCATGACAACTTTCTTTTGGGCTGTATTTTRACCAATTTCTGTGAAAATCCTGTACTGTCAGTTTTGCAGACCCAGCTGCTAACTTGCAATTCTAAGCATTTGTGCCTGTGCAGGTGACTGGTCTTAGCTGGAGTATTTTTCTGCCAAATGAATTGGTATTTCTCTAACATTCCTGCAGATTTTTGAACTCACCATGTGCCTCAGCTTTTAATCACTGCTGTGTGGGTTTTGTGGCTCCAAGCACTGAAACCTTATTTTAGTGGTTCTAATTCAGTGCAGAATTGACTGCAGGTAACAGTAACAGAAGTCTTGGCATTCAAGAAATTAAAGCTGATGAAATTACTCCTTTTGCCAAGTCAGGCATTCCCAGCTCTTTTCTGTGGAAATTAAAAGTGTGATAACTTTCTTCCATTCCCACTTTCCAAATAAGCCTGCCAGAAACACTTTATAGATGTGTGAGCTGTTTGAAGGAATGGCTTTTAAATTGGAATTGCTTTCTCCTTCAGCAAAGAGGTGGCCATGCTCTGCAGCTTCCTGCTGGGGCTGGGGGACAGCTGCTTCAACACCCAGCTCCTCAGCATTTTGGGATTCCTGTATTCAGAGGACAGTGCTCCTGCCTTTGCCATCTTTAAGTTTGTTCAGGTATTGCCTAACACAGCTTTTTGGAAGTAGGATTTTTGGGATGTTACTGAAATACTGGGTTGGGCTTTTTAATCAGCTGAGAAAAATGTTTCTGCAAATTATTTCATGCTGAATTTTGGTGAAAAATAGGTTTATGAAGCTGGAAACAGTTTCTTAAAGCTTTGTCTGTGTTGCTTCTAGACCAAGTGATTAGAAATACCAGAGATTTTGGTAGTGGTTTTACCATTTGAAATACCAGCTTGCAATGCTACAAACACTTTGGAGTTTGGTGATCATTTTCTACAGTTGAATGCTGTTTAAATAACAAGTAAAAACTAAATCTGTTGTGGGACATGCTGAGACATATGTTGAGGTATAATGGAGCCTTAAGATTCTCTGTCTYTACAAGAGCATTCTGAGAGCTTCATATTAAACTGTCTCTATGTCACTTTGATAATCCTTCTGTAGCAGCACCAGCCTGGAAATCTCCACTGATAATCTTTRTCCCTTTGTTTTTCCTCTCAGTCCATCTGTGCTGCAGTTGCCTATTTCTACAGCAACTATTTCCTGCTGCAGTGGCAGCTCCTGATCATGGTGCTGGTGGGATTCTTTGGAACAATCACCTTCTTCACTGTGGAGTGGGGAGCAGCAGCAGCCCTGGCTGCCCGTGGCTCTGACTACAGCAGCATCTGATCCCTGTGCCAGGAGGAACAGCACATGGGGTTTGGAGGTGTCAAAAAGGTGAAAAGTTGCTGCAGAGGTTGAGCTGGAGGAAGCTGCTACTTCAGTCCAACTGAATGTGAAACAGGAGGGAGAAAAATGCCACATTTGAAAGGCTTTTATTCCTTGCTTTGGCCATCTGAGCGTGGTATTGTGTTGTTAAAAATCTGGTATWGGGAATGGAAGGAAATGTAGGGACRCATGTATTGAACAATTCTCTTCTGAGATGTCCCTTTCAGAATGTAATTGCCTAATTTCACTCRACCATGCACTACAGAATTAGTTTGGGGTTTTGTCCCTTAAATTATTTTTCCTATATTCTAGTTCTGCAGACATTTGWATTCCTGTATTGAATGAGTGATATTTTTATAAGGTAGATTTATATTGCAGATCGTGTCTGCAGAGCTGAGAAATCAATTTGGCATTGAATTTTTCAACAATTAGATGTGAGGAAGTATTTCRATGGGAAATGTTGCCTTATTCTGTATCCCTCAGCTCCTTGTTTCCCAACCATTTGTTTATTAATCTATTTCATGTGCTTAAGTTGTCAGGTCTGTGGGGGTTTTTTTGTTTGGTTGGGTTTTTTACTGTTGTGGTTTTTTTTGGGTTTGGTGTTTTAAATTTTTTTTCTGTAAGGAAGTCAATCAGGTTATAGTGTGACATGATAGATTTTTACAAAAATTTGAAGAAATCACCCTTGGCCATCTTAAGGATGGGATCCCAAGGTGAAATATTGATGGTGGAAAACAGCTTCTGGCTCAGCATCTCAGAATTGAGCTGTGTTGGGAAAGGTGCTGAACCTTCCTCAGGGTATTGCTTTATGAAGGACCATAATCCATGGAGGGCCATAATCCAGAGCTTCCCTCCCAGAATCCCAAACAGTTCTTTTGAGTTCAATGACATTTTCATCAATGATGGAAATCTGTTGTGGGAGCAGTAAGACAACTTTTAAAAATAGAAATAGTCTCAGAATGTGAACTGTCAGAATAATATTGCAGTGTTTATTCTACTGCATAACCTGAAACACTTGTCCTAAATTGTTTTATTCAGTCTGTTTTGGGAAAATTGAAGTGTAATTGAAATGTAATCTTACTCCACCAAATAGGAAAGCAAGGTTATGGGCARAGTAACTGAATTTTAATCCAGAACTGTTATAGGTGATGTAACAGGCAGTGACTGCAGCTCACCCTGACTTCATCTGCCTACATAAAACTCTGCAGTACTTGCAGTTGTGCTTGTCTGGTGGGCAGAGAGCAGGCATGGAACACTCAGAAGGTGTTTTTAGACACTCCATGGAGCTATTTTTAGAAAAGTACAATTCACCAACCTTCTTTTATGCCCAATCAGAATGTTAATGCCTTGTCTTTAAAGACAAATTTAAAAAACCTGTTTTACATGCCAGTAGCTCCCACGTGTTGTAACTGTGRAGGAGCTCCCAAGGTTAACCCTGGGGAGGGAGGGTGGCATCTCCTGTGACATTTGCTGTCATTTCTGCTCTCCAGGAGCAGTGTCACAAGTGGAGCACAGCCAAACAGCCGAGGGGTGTCTTTTTACAGGGATAAAGAAAGGGATTTTTAAATTCCCAGGGATAGAGAAAGGGATTTTTAAATTCACAGCAGGTTTTTGCTGTGAGATCAGCAAGGTGTAAATGGGGGGATTAGAGGGCACCTGAACATCCAGCAAGCTGAGAAATCTGGGAGGACAAGCAGCAGAGAGAGGTTTGTGTGTATTCCCAGGAGATTTAATGAATGATGTAAAAGAGAATGAGGCAAAACATGGATTTGAGTGAGGGGTTACCAGAGCCATTCCAATCTGTCAGGCAGCCTGAAAAAGCATTCAGTGCTCAATCAATATGTGATTAATGGGACCAGCAGCACTGCAAAGCRTCTCTCTCTCCCACTCCTGTTATCCTGCAATTTGCAGCATATGATTTTTATATACTGAGCACTACAAATGTGTGGATTAAAGGGTGCTGCCACTGATTAAAATTCTCTTGTTGCTACACATTTGCATTTTCTCCAGAGTACCAAAAGGGATAAAGAGCGCTTTTTTTTCCCCAAATAGGGAATTACTGAATTTTTTTTTCCTCCAAACCCTGTTCTCCCCATCACCTTAATGAGAGCAGAAAGACTTGAAAGTTCACAAGGAGCAGTTTGGGGAAAAAAATGATTTTTGGATCTTGTGGTGATGAGTAACTTGTAAGCACTTTTTAAACAATGTCATTTKATTGTAAGTAGGTTATGGCTCTCATGAGGTTGCTTTTTAAATTGACCCCTTTTAATTATGAACTTCTGTGATGTTCATTTGCCATATAAGAATTATATGAACTATTTTATTAGAAATTTAAAGTGCGAAGTTTATGTAGTTTCAAAAAGCATTTTGAAYCCAACTCAGAGGGACACTAATGAACAAGGACTTGTGGGTTTTCAGTACCTCCGTGAATCTGATGCTTTACATTTTTACTTTTTTTCTTTTGCTCTGTTCTGGTCTGACTCAGTATCAGATAATCTTAGAAGGCTGCTCAGAACTATTTATAGGGTCATTAAAGGGAAGTATTARTGCTCTGTGACAAGATTTACAAGAAATCATGGCACTCTCCAYGCTGCATCATGGATAGCTATTCTTTTTTACAATTAACTATATAAGTATTGCTTTGACATTTGATCTGAAGAGAGAAGCCTCAGTTATTCAGGCTGCTGATGACATAGGATTGCTCTTCACTTATTTATATTTCTTTAATATGCCAAGAGGTGAAAGATCCTCTCCAATGTACACAGCTGTTCATTTGGTTGAAAATTTATATATTGGTGTAGCAATATAAAGAACAGTAACACTGACATCCATTTATGATTCCATCTCTTAATCTGTTAATCAGCATTTACCAACCATGAGGCTGCAGCCRCTTCATTTCACCTCAGTGGCCTTTGAACAATTTCATGTTAATCTGAATTGGGAGCTCACTATTAAATAAAGAGGGATTTGAAAAGAAGGATTTTGCTTTATCTGTGGGGTTTTTTTATATTACAGATTTCATCTTTATAAGCAAAATTATACATGAAGTTGCTTTGGTTTATTAAAAAGTCCTCTTTCATTTTTTTCCCTCGTTCTTTTAGGGTGTTACTAAGGTGTAATATCTTGATTTAATATCACATCCTCATGCTTTTCAAACAAATGCTAAACAGGAAATGAAAACTGCTTTTCTTGGCAACTGAGTGCCAAATAAACTGCTACAAATTAGTCTTCAATGAATCTCATATAAACATACCTTTATTTTGTCTTGCCAGTTGGCTTTCATTTTGATACATGGATGCATGGACTGAGAATTTCCAGAACTGTGGACTTCCTTCCTAATTAATGGTGTGGTTTTACTTTTGTGTAATTTAATTACTTCTGTGTTAATTTAATTAAGTACAATCCATGTTAGCAAGTTGAGATAAATAAGAGAACCAGTTATAAATTAATTTTTGAAAAATTATTCAAATCTATAATTTTTTGTAGGTACTGCCAAACTCTTAAGGGGTATAAAAAAATCCCAAACAACCAGAACCCCCAAAAATCCTTGCCCAAGGTCCCTATCTTAGCAGAAACCCTTCTGTGGTACAGCTATGAGAAACAAGAAATCTTGTGAGTTCTTTGAATGTTTGTGACCATTTTAAAATATACTGGAGAGAGAACTTCCTGGTGGGGTTTGCTGTGATTTATGGAAAAATAATTCAAGTGTACAAAGCCATAAGTTCAGGACCACTGAGTTAATCAAAYTTCCTCTGGACCTTCTTGGAATTCCACAAGTTTACTGCAGCTGATGAATGTGGTTCCCTGGGCTCCAGCCTAAGTGCCAGCAATTAATGCACAGAGGGGTGTGTGAGCAGAGCACTAAATTCTGTATTTCAGGGCAGACATGAATTGTTTGCTGTCAGTATAAATAGGAAATGCAGTGTTCAGCARCGTGCCAGGAGCCACAACACCCACCTTGGACCCAAACTGTGCAGGAGTGTTAGTCAAGGCATGACCTTACAATCACAACCATTAATTTTCCTGGTGAAATGTGTGTTTGAAGGCTTTATCCACACCTCTGTTTTCCTTGGAGACCCACAAATGTTAATTAAATGGCAGCAGCAGTTAATACCATGTTTTCCTTGATCCCTGTCTAACATGCAGGTATAAATAATAAAAGATGGGATGATTTAGAGATGGAGCTGAACTGGGAAGTTTGCTGCTTTACAAGCACCTTGCCCTTCTGATATGACCATGCTGGTTCAAAAGCAAGATTGAGACTCGTGATTATCATGGATAAATTCAGAATGGTGCCTTGATAAATTTATTTTTAGAGGTTCAGTTAGCACCACAGAGAAGCACCAATAAGAGTGGGGAAAACTTCCTTAAAATGCAATAAAGAGCAAATCTGGAAGTGAGAATTAGTCTCAGTGGGCACATGAAGGGGGTGCTTTGTTCCATTGAGTTTGTGCATCAGAAATTGAGATTTCTATTTATTTCATACTGTCTCTGTTGGTTKTCTCAGCTGCTGAGTCTTCCTCCAAACTCTCCTTTCTCTTTTATTTACATTTTGACACTGTGCAGAAGTCTAAATGATGGCAACTTTTTTACCTTTAAAAGGTGTCCTTAGGCTGATAATTGGTGGTAATTMGGAGCAGGCTCACACAATGATTATCCCTAATGGAACMCTGATTTCCAGTGAGTGTACCGACTCTTCCTTTCATGGTCACAGGCACGCAAATAAAAGCGAATTACAGACATTGTTTTTGTTAATGGGCTCGTTAAGTTGTCGGGATTGCTCTTGTCACTGTTTTAGGAGAGAGAGACTCAGTCTGAAGGATGGCTCTTGGAAGTGCTTTGTAAGAGCCAGCTCAGGGAAATGAAGTGGTTGGTTTAGGGCTAAGGAGCCCTTTGGAAATGCTTCATCCTGGTCTAGGCACACCAGTGAAGCGTCTCAGGGAAACCAGTGGCTGCTTCACCTTGGCCTGTTCCCTTGTCCTGTCTGAGAGCCCATCCTAAGGAAACCCATGCTGTTGCTGAGAAGTGTCTAAATGTTAGTTTGGGGCTATTTTTTTGTCTGTTTCCTCTCCCAGTATCCTCTCCCACGATTTCAGTTCCTTTCCTTTTAACTCGAGTGGTCTGGTCTGAAACACTCCACAAAATCAATCATGGAGTGCTTGTGTCCTGTTTATCTAAATTTAAATGTGGCTGTGGAGGGCTTTGTCCAGGCTCAAAGTCAGGATTCAGTGCTCCATCCTGCAGCTGAGGGGAATGGAGGGAGCAGCAGGGAACAGCTCTGCTGCCTTGTGGTGTTGGGAGGGTCCCCAGGACGAGGGAGACATGAGAATTTGACTCCATGTTCTCAGAAGGCTGATTATATTATATTATATTATATTATATTATATTAATTATATTATATTAATTTATTATATTATATTATATTATATTATATTATATTATATTATATTATATTATATTATATTATATTTATATTATATATATATATTAATTATATTATATTATATATATTACATTATATTATAGTATATATTATAAGAAATTATATACTAAAACTATACTAAAGAAAGAGAAAGGGGTACATCACAGGGCTAGAAAAGAATGAATAACAAAAACCCGTGACTGACTCAGAGAGTCCAACACAGCTGGCTGTGATTGGCCATTAATTAAAAACCATTCACATGTTTGGATAAACAATCTCCAGACCACATTCCAGAGGAGCAAAACTTGGAGAAGCTGAGGCTTCTCATCTTCCCAGGAGAAGAAATCCTGGCAAAGGGATTTTTCACAAAATATCACGGTGGCAGCTGCCGCTCATTTAGCTGGGTAATACATGAAATAATTCAATTGCAGAGGTGAAGATGCTCAGGGTAACAAGGAGGAGGCCAGGACAGATGAATTCTGCCTGCTGCAGTTTTCCCTRGAGATTTAGTAATTTGCAGATGGGCCAAAATCCACCGTGGTTTCACCAGTGTGATCTTTGGATGGCCTTGGCATTCTGATTTCTGAGGGGAAGGATCTGTATTCAATACCTGACTGTACAATCCTTTATGTGAACAAATAGAAAAGAACCTTGCAGGTTAACTTTTGCTGTGCACAGCCCTTTGAGTCTTGGATGAAAGGAGATTCAGGAGTTTGCACTTCAAAGTTAATCGCGAAGGGAGGAAAAAATAGAAGGTTTGTGCCTTAAATGAAAAAAAAATTAGTCATTCTGTCACATGAAAAGGAAATTGCTATTTAAGGTCACTTAGTGAAATTAGCTTCAATTAAGCKTCCTTTCTAAATGCAGTGCTTGTTGTCAGAGCCACTCATCTTGTGGTAATGCCTGACCTGCTGAGTTTATGATTATTAATCTGTYTAAAAAAAACAACCCTAAACCCCTTAAAACCAAACAGGTTATTATCTGTGTAATCAGCTGTTGAAAGGAGCTTTGCCACCATACATCACCATTTGTTTTGTGCTCACAAAATTGTGACTGATGGAGCATTAGTTTCACAGTTCCAGAGCTGAGTGATGCTGCTGAGGAGGTGTTTCCTCAGCTGGAAATAACTCTGAGCTGAGTTTTTGGGCTGAAAWCAGAGGAGTGCAGAGAATCAGAAGCTGCTGGAGTGTCCCTGCTCTGTTCCCAGCGTGTGCCTGATGGAGGAAAGCACAGCAGGGAGTGCTCATCCTTTTCCCTCGCTGCAATTTCTCCAAATGCTCATTTAAAATTTGCAGGCCAAATTTKTTAAACTGCCTTTCTTCCCATTATACCTATTCCTATAAAATATCTGTAAAAAATCCACCACTGTGGTGTCACTGTGCTCAGGCCGACACAGGGCAAACCCAACACATTCAGCTGCTGCTCCCATCTCAGTGTTTTCTCTGTGTGTAGGTGACCCAGCCTTGGAATTGGCTGCTCTTCCTCCCTGCAGGGCTGGGATTCAACAGGCATCTGTGCTGTAATTGGAAGTTTTGGAGAAAATAGGACATGAGTGAGCCTGAAAAATGAGRGTTCCAGTGCTGGCATTCATCTGCCACCCTTACCCCGCTGCAAGTGAAAGAGAMCAGCGATCACAGGCACATCTTGATGGTGTTTATGAGTAATTATAATAATTATACTTGACAAGAGCCTAATTCTGCTGATTTTCAGATGTGTCAGTGAGACACGAAGCGCTGCCCTTGGCAGGGACAGGGACAGGAACAGGGCTGAGCACCCCTGGGTGTTCAGTGGGATCAGCTGGGACTGTCCCTGCCCACACTCCCAGTTCCACAGACACAGGTGTCTTGGTTTGAACAGACAGGTGTCTGCTAAGGAAGGCAGGAGCCTCCCCTGAAATGGAAAATGTCAACCTCCTACCTCTGAATTATTATAATTTTGAAATTACAGAGCTCTCAGGCAAAGATTGGGAGTAGGAATAACAGCTCTGTACTAGGAAAATTAAAAATTACAAAGGCAATAGTACAAAAAAGAAAACAAAGAGAGTCAGAGCAGCCCTGCCCCCTGTGTGTCAGGGGGTGGCACAGCCCCATCCCATGGGGGCTCAGCCCTCCTGCAGTGCCAGCTGTGCTMCTGCTGCAGCAGGGATCCTGCACAAGGGGGGAGTTTTCCTCTGCAGCTCCAGGGCTGCTGGAGATGGGCCTGGGCTCCCTCTGGCAATGCAGGGCAGCAGAAAGCTGCTCCTCTGGCAATGCAGTGGGCAAAGGCTGCTGTGCTGTGCCAGGCTCAGATTGGATCCAGGTAGGAATGCTTGGCTCCTCCCCTGGGCAGAGCATCTCCCCATGGGATGCTGGCATTGGATCAGCCCTGCAGGGACACTCAGTGGCCATGGACAGAAGATAATTAATAATTAATAGCCCATTAAAAGAAGAGATCTCCTGGAGGGAGGGTTGGTTGTGGAAGTAAAGAAAACTGCCCCATGAACAGAAGAAAACAGCCCCACCTCCAACACATGGCAAATGGAATACACACACATCTTAGAACCCAGGACAACCAAAAGGAAAATGACTCCATGGGAAGGAGAGGGCATTATGCATGCTGGGCTTTACTTCACGCAGAAAGCAATTGGATTTTAAGTTTACTAGCTGGTAGAAATGTTTATGATGTTGTGCAGCAAACAAATAAACCACCGGTGGTGGGGATTGCGAGGGGAGGATGGCTTAAAATGCTTCYAGGCTGAAAAGTTCATGTTCAGGACTTCTTTCCTGGATAACACAGCTTTGTGCTGAGGCACATCCTGGTGTGTTTGTATTGCTGTTGGTGAAGGTGCTTGTTTGGGAACCCTGTGCCCTTGCTGGGGGTGTCACTGCTCAGGTGTTGGGCATCTCCACCTGCCTCAGTAGCCAGATGTGCTTGGGGAACCCAGTGGGTCTGCTGAGGATGGAACTCCAGGCTCATGGATGCATTCCTGGGGCTGGCACAAGGCCATGGACAACCAGACCCGTTTTTTACCCACTCTGAGCTTTTTCTTTCACCAGGCAGGGGAGATTTTGCTTGGCATTGGTGACTGGGCTGGTGGAAGGGCTCTGAGGGCATCAACTGGGCAGTTTTACACACCCCAGTCTCAAGTGTGGGGGAAAAAAATATATGCATGTTTTTTCTTGGCTTTCCAACAGCAGCTCWCCCCCACTGTGGGTGTGGATTCACTGCAGGATCAAAGCCAAAGATTTCAGTTTGTGAGGGAGCCCAAGGCTGCAGCAACATGTGGTCAGGAGAGGTTGGTAACAAGGCAGGTGAGAAGCAGAGGGGAGTGCTAAAATATGTAGGAGGAAAACAGGAGGATTATTTTTCATATTCAGGCTGCCAGGAGTTCTGAAATGATGATGTGTTGAGAGGTAGCAACACTGAGGGATCAGCAAAGCTTGGGGTCTGCCTGCCTGTGAGGATGAACCTGTGAGCTGGCCCTGTGCAGGGCACAGAAAGAGCTCTCTGTGTCTTCACTGCCTTTTGAACTCACAGCATGTCGTGGTGTGGTTTGGTTTCCCTCTGTGGGAACATGTGTCACTTCATTTGCAGGGGAAAGAAAGGTCGTGTTGCTCCATTAAAAATTAAACTTCTTTTCAGCTGGTGGTGAAGCAGTAAGGTGACAGGTGCTCAGGCTGTGGAATAAAGGAGTGGGAATGCCCTGGGTAGCTTTAAACAGCTGAAAGTGCAGTTTGATGGTCAATATTTTCCTGAAGGGCTACATTTAGCAAGAATGATAATGTTCCCAACTCATTGACTGAAACTCTCAAATGGACTTGTTTTGTTTCTGGTGGAATTAAAGGCTTAAGATATTGATAATACTTAGATGTGGAAACTGGTCAATATTTTCTACTGGTAACTACTGCTGGAGAATATTTGATTTGTTTTTCCTCTATTAATATATTCCTTCCCCCCCCAAAAAACAACTTTATGCAGGAAATAAATATTGCAGAAGAGGAGGATTTTGAAGCAGAAAGGCAGTGGTTGTGCCTAAGGCAATGAGCAGGCTTAGAGGAGGAGCTGGCATTAGCAGCTGGCTGCTCCCAGCTAATCCAGTTTGTTAATCCCCAATCCTGGGAGCTGCCTGGAGCTGTGAACAGCCTGGGGCTCTCCATCCCAACCCCAGAGCAGGTCCAGGCTGTGCCTGTGGCTGCAGAGGGTGCTCTCTGCTCGTGTGGTGGCTGTTCCCAGCCTCTGCCACCCTCCAGGGAGCTCCCCAAGGTGCCCTTTGGGTCTCGTTCCAACTGGCTCCCAATTAAATCCAGCTCAGGTCAGCTCTTGACAAGCAGCCTCCCTTGTAACTCAGGGAGGTTACCAGCCAGCAGATTCTTGAAATGCATCTTAAAAAGAGAAAGGTTTGGGCTGGGAGCCAAGATGATTTTCGGTCTTTCTTTATATTTTTTTCCTGTCTCCTGCTTCCTTCTCTCCAGCAAGTCTTTTGGCAGAGCTGTGGCTCAGCTGGGAGGTTGTGGGGACCAAGAGCACGATGTTAATTAGCTGTTGTACCTTCCAGCTTGTAAAACCCTGATAYAGACCCAGTTGTCATAATTAATGACTACAGAAATAGCAGAAGGGCTCTCAGACCTTGTGCTGAGGGATGTGAGCCAATTCCTCAGTCCTGAAACCAGGAAGAGGCTTGAGTGAAGGCAGGTTGTCCTGGGTMTGTGCAAAGGGTGTCCTGCATCCTCCTGAAGTGCCCAGAATGGGATTTTTAGTGGGATACAGCTGCTCCCAAACACTCTGCTCTGGTGGAGTGTCTGAAGTTACCTCTGTGTCAATAATTATAATTGTTTTCCATTAATAAGTTGTTTTGTGTGGCACAGCACAGATGGAAGATGGGCTTAGTTTATAATTGAGGTCTCTGTAGTGTGTTTTGTACAGAGCAAAAGGAAAGGAATGAAGTGATGTTGTTTGCTTTGAGGCTCTAGGTGTGAACAGTCCTGTTCTGCTGTGACAGGACACAGAGCAGGTGTCACTGTCATATTTTCTGGAAAAATCCCTTTGCCCAGGATTCTTCTCCTGGGAAGCTGAGAAGCCTCAGAGAAAAAYGAAAWCAATTCTCATCTCATTTGCTTCTCCTGTGTTMTGCTGCTTTGGAATGTGGTTTGGACATTGTTTACCCACAGGTGATTGCTTCATTGGTTTAATGTGAATTGTTTTTACTTAATGACCAATCACAGCCAGKTGTGTCTGGGCTCTGGAGAGAGTCACYAGTTTTTCATTATTATCRTTTAGCCTCTGRCTGTATCCTTTCTCTATTCTTTAGTATAGTRTTAGTATAGCYTTCTTTAATATAATATAGATCATAAAATAATAAATTAGCCTTCTAAGAACATGGAGTCAGATTCATCATTTCCTCCCTATGACGGGGGTCTCTGAAAATACCACAAGCAGGAATTGCTGCTGGGCTGGGAGAGGAGCAAATGCAGCTGCAGCAGCAGCCAGGTGTGTGTGCAGGTAACTCCTTGCTCCACTAAGAGCCAGCAGGAGCTGCTGTCCCTGTCTGAATGGTTGTGGAGACTGCAGGTCCTGGATTTGGGGTCAGCTCYGGTGGGACACCAAGGGAGGAGCTGGAAGAGCTGTGGGGCTGACCTGCTCTCTGCTGGATTTTGGAGCAAATCCTCCCAGCTGTGAGGGTGTGTTTGGGGAGGGAAAGTGTACGAAGAACACAGAAAGGCTGGGGAGATGTTATGGCTTTGGGGAGGAGTTCATGGCCAGCTGGAAGGGGATCAGTGGGCACAATACTGCTCTGATTGGGCATTTGAAGATGTCTTAGGTTGGAAATGCAAGATGTGCTGGGGGTGTGTATTCTGTGCCCATCTGTTAGAGGAAGAGGCAGTTCTTCTGCCTGTTCATGGGGCAGTTTTCTTTATCTCTCCCACAGCCAACCCTCCCTCCAGGAGATCTCTGCTGTCCATGGCCACTGAGTGTCCCTGCAGGCTGATCCAATTCCAGCATCCCATGGGAGATTGCGCCCAGGGAGGAGCCAAGCATTCCTACCTGGATCCAATCTGAGCCTGGACAGCACAGCAGCCTTTGCCCCCTGCATTGCCAGAGGAGCAGCTTTTGCTGCCCTGCATTGCCAGAGGGAGCCCAGGCCCATCTCCAGCAGCCCTGGAGCTGCAGAGGAAAACTCCCCCTTGTGCAGGATCCCTGCTGCAGCAGAGAGCACAGCTGGCACTGCAGGAGGGCTGAGCCCCCATGGGATGGGGCTGTGCCACCCCCTGACACACAGGGGGCAGGGCCTGCTCTGACTCTGGCAGTGTTTGTTTTTGTTTGTTTGTACTATTGCCTTTGTAATTTTTAATTTTCCTAGTACAGAGCTGTTATTCCTATCCATACCTTTGCCTGAGAGCCCCTTAATTTCAAAATTATAATAATTTGTAGGGAGAGGGTTATCATTTTCCATTTCAGGGAGGCTCCTGCCTTCCTTAGCAGACACCTGTCTGTTCAAACCAAGACAGAGCCTCTTTCTCACTGGCTACTCCTGGCAATTAWACCCAAGGAATTGTGTTCCACCCAAGCCAGACCCCTGGCTGGCTGGCTGAGCACACAGCCCTGGTGTCATCCCAGCAAGGCTGGCTTTAGCAGCACTTGCTGGCAGAGTTCATTCCCCTCTTGGGCACACACAGCTCCTGAAGCAGCATTTGGTTCTCCCTTATCTACAGGAAAGACAATTTCAGCCTCTGTAATTAATGGCTCTGTCCTGCCAGGGTCTGGGGTGAAGCATCAGCACAGGAAATTGGCTGGGCTGAGTGGTGCCTGTGCCTGGATCTGGGCTGCAGAGGCAGCCCTCAGCCAGCTGAGATGAATTGTGGCTGAGTTGCTGAGTTCATTTTTCATCCTTGGGTCTGACAGGGACACAGGAAGAGCTCCTGTGCAGCCTGGTGTAACTCCTCCATCTGCAGCCTCATTTGTTGCAGATATCCCATGAGCTGCTGGAGATCCAGGGGTTGGTGGGCTCTGTCCCTGGGGGTTACCTGTGCTGGGGTTTTGCAATGGCATTCAGGGACCAGACAGTCCAACACCACTCCCCAGGGAGATCAGMGTACAGGACAAGGGGTTAATTCTCATGGAGCTGCTAAAAGGCAGCACAACTGCTCTGATCTGACCTGGCACTCTCTGAATCTCTCASAATGTGGGTTCTGAGGTGCTGCCAGGTGTGACAGCGGTCACTGGGGTTTTCAGGTGAGGTGAGAGATGAGAATGTTGACTCCATGTTCAGAAGGCTTGATTTATTATTTTATGATATATATATATATTACAACTATACTAAAAAGAAAAAAAAGGAAAGGTTTCCAGAAGCTGCTAAGCTAAGAATAGAAAAGAAAGAATGATAACAAAGGCAGCTCTCTCGGACTCTGCCTGAGAGAGCTCGGCCCTTGATTGGCCATTAACTATAAACATCTAAGATGGGCCAATCTAGACGGACCTGTTGCATTCCACAGCAGCAGATAATCTATTGTTTACATCTGTTTCTGAGGCCACAGCTTCTCAGAAGGAAAAATCCTAAAGYAAAGATTTTTCATAAAGAGATGTCTGCYACACTGTCAGGCTCCCACACGTGGTGTGCTCTGTATCCTTTCTCTCAGAAAAAGCTAATTTATTTCACTTGTAGTGAAGCATAACCATGCACCAGGAGGTTCCTGTTCCTGTACCCCTGTGCTCACCTGTTTTTCTCTCTCTCCTCTATTTCCCTTGCTTCTTGTTTSCCTCCTCCTTCAGTTTATCTCTCCTTCCCTCACCCTTCCTTCCCCTGTAGCTCCTGCRTGGCAGGGAGCTGTGGTCACCTCTGTCCCAAAGGTCCAGCAGTYTCACCRTGGGCTGTGTCCCTGGGTGGTCCAGCTGAGTCAGTCTGGTGAGCTGAGCTTTGGATTTCTAATCCTGGCTCCTCTCCTGGCCCTAGGTGCCTTAGGACAGGTTTTGGCTTCCTCACCTGCTAAAACAGCCCATGTCTTGGGCAGTGTGAGGTGGATCAGTGCTTGGAGGATCKGATTCAGGGGAAAATAGGTAAAAATGGTGTGAAAAGTGCATATTATATGGCTCTACACAGATATTTYCCATATGTATTTCGATGTATTGATTAGTAGTGCTGTATTAACATTTTAARAATATGATAAATGTAGTCTTGTAATTAAAAGGTAACTTTTGTAGTTAAAATAYGAASTATGTTAGTGGGATTTCTTTAAGAAGGGAATGAGGCACTCACACCAGATAGCAGCCCCAGGACACCTAAATCTTTCAGAGAAAGAGAATTTATTGCTCCATTATCAGAAGAAACGAACTTCTTCCCACCTCGAAGGCACTGTTAGGATTAAGAGGAAGAAGTTGATGATGACCAGACAGAATCCTGTATTTGAATGGAAATTATGGATCATGTATGAAGTGTATGAATATGCAACAGGCTATTGCTTTTAAGGCTTAATCCTTTGTTAACGTGGGTCCTTTTTCGGGCTTGTGCTGCCCAGCAAAAGGCACCTGGACATCTGTAACTCTTTGTATTTATTGTCTCATATTGTCCTAATTCAAATTGTCCAAATTATTATTACTCTAATTGTATTACTATTTTTATAACCATTTTATTACTATTAAACTTTTAAAATTTTAAAAACAAGTGATTGGCGTTTTTCACAAATGGGTTATTCAGACTTGCTGGCCAGCATCCTGTTCCTTCAGTTTCAGTACTTCCCTGGGCTGGGAGCYATCCCTGCAGGAACAGCCCAGCCTCAGGCTGCAGATGGATGCACTGGGGGCCAGGTAGGGCTTCCAGATGTGATCCCTGGCTCCAGGCAGCCCAGATAATCTGCCTTGCACCCAGGAGGGGACTGTGTGTCCGTGCCCTGAAGCACAGCTGGGAGCAGGTGACGCTGCTGGAAGCTCTCAGTGATTTTTGGAGGCTGTAGGTGAGTGGGGAGCATCCYGCTCCTCTCCAAAAGCTGAGCCAAAGGCTGGCCTGCCATCAGACCCTGCTGCAACACCTCCCTTGGGGAGTTAAACTCAGTCTGTCCCCTCACACAGACACCTTTGGAGCTCCTGTCTCCTCCCCAGCCCCRGTTGGGGAAGAGCTGGGAGCCTGAGCCTGTTGCCAAGAGCAGCCAGGAGGAGTTTGGCCCTGGGGAAATGTGACAGRGTTCACAGGGMTCTGAGGATGAGGGAAGAGARYAGGATCTGACTCCATGTTTCAGAAGGCTTGATTTATTATTTTATGATATATATTACATTAAAACTATACTAAAAGAATAGAAGAAAGGATTTCATCAGTAGGCTAGCTAAGAAAAGAAAAAGAATTGAAAAACAAAGGCTTGTGTCTCAGACAGAAAGTCTGAGCTAGCTGACTGTGATTGGCCATTAATTAGAAACAACCACATGAGACCAATCACAGATGCACCTGTTGCATTCCACAGCAGCAGATAACCATTGTTTACATTTTGTTCCTGAGGCCTCTCAGCTTCTCAGGAGAAAAAATCCCAAGGAAAGGATTTTTCATAAAATGTGTCTGTGATCGGGAAAGGCTGTGGCAGTGCTGGGGACAAGCTGCACCTCCCCACTGGTTCTTTTTCCTGCCTTTTAAGGCACTGATATTGGCTGTTGTTGGCACATAAGGGCTTTTTGGAGGCTGCTGGGTGTCTGAGGAAGGACAGCAGCATTTTCCCATTGCTGTGGTGAAAGAGCAGCTGGGAGGGAAGGAGCAGAGCTGCTGGAGGGGGAAGGATGCTGAGTGCTCTCCCATGGGGTGGCTTTCAGCCTGTGCAACATGAGAAGGGAAGTGCATTTTGCAGGAGCAGCTTTTACTGGCACTGCACTTCATCCTGTTAATAAATCTCTTGTAACGCCTCCCTGCAGAGCCCCTCGAGGAACTGGCTAACCAGGAGAAAGTGGAGATCCAAGAAAAGCCTCCTAATCCATTATCAGCAAATGCAATCAGACTCTCCATCTGCTCTCRCAGGCCCCCACAGCTGGGAGCCAGCCCCTGCTGCCTCCTGCACAGATGTTTGGTCACTGATGCCTTCTCTGCCTCTCTCTGGGTCCAGCCTGGTGTCACCTCAGATCAGTGCCTGATGCTCAGAGCCTGTGCCTGCCCTCAGGAGGAGCCAGGTAAAGCTGACAGGCTGAGGCAAGCACACCTTGGCTGGAAAAGAAGTGTATGAGTTAGAGGTTTGCACAAATGAGGCAGGACTGCTGGGGTACATTCCTTGAGCTTGAGAGGAATGGTGGATTTGTCTTTACAAACCAGCTGTGGGTCTGCTGGTAGATAAAACCAGCACTGGGAGAGAAAACAAAGAGTGGGAAAGGATTCCACTGATTGYTGAATGGAAAAAGATATTTGCTTRTACAAATAAACTTTAGGTTTGCTGATAAATGAAATTAGGCATTGAAAGATGAAAGAAACAATGGGGAAGAAAAACCCCTAAATTCTGTAAGAATTAAAAATGAAAAGGGAGGGTTGTACATTAGAGGGGAKTCTTGGGTATCAGGAATTTCAGGAAGTCTGAACCTCTCAAGTACCTCAGAAATGGGGAAAGAGAGAAGGGAAATYTGGGAAACTGGGATAAAAAGGAGGCTGCATCRCCCAYAATTTGAGAGATCCRAGGGGAATGCCCCATGGCCTCTCCCTTTATTCAAATAAYGCCAGAAAGGACTCCTCTGTCTCCTTTTTGCACATAAACCTCTGYTGTTTGTGGATTAYTTTTCCRAACAAGCTGTACTGCAGCATCAGCCTCATTGCATGGCTGYGACAATTGAAAGATGACAGCAGCTCARYTGTTACCAGCAGCAGCCAAAGATTTCTTTGTTACAGAGCATTTAAAAAACTTTCTAGCCAATAACATATTGCTAAAGCTTACAGATAATTTGCTGCAGTAGCTCTCTGGTCACAGAGAGCAACAGACAACTTTTCCAGGCATCATTCTGGGAAAGGCTGTGAGAAGATCAGAGAAAAAAATGAAAAAAAAATTCTTATCTTAAGCTGCTGTACCTGGTGTTGTGAACGTGTGGAATGTGTTATGGAGATTTGTTTACCAAAGGGTGGTTTCTTAATTAACCAACGGTGATAAGTGTTTTAATTAAAGGYCCAATCAAGTCCACCTGTAACAAAGTAGGGTATAAAAACATGGGCTTCTTAATAAAGATTATTATTAGCCTTCTGTAAATGCATGAAGTTTATGTCATTTATTACCTGTTCCTGTCCTGTTGCAGTAACAATAATTGTTCTAGCCAATCCCTAAAAACACATGTACACCTGCTTCAAACAATGCTTGCTTATATGCTTTCTATTAACAATACACAATACTTCATTATTAAGCTTAAAACCTTCTACTATCTTGCTAAACATARTTTTCTACAGTCTTAAAGTCTATCTTAGCCAAGTCTAAAATTCAAACTATTGTTTCATGTCCTTACTTGCTGTACTCTTGTAACTTTTCTACTTTCAGGCCTTGCAGCTACAGCTAGCTCTAAGTTCTGTGCTCTTTCTGTTTCTGAGGCCTATTTTCACAGCTTTCTGAAAGTCTTCMTCCCTTTACTATTTCCCACACTGGGTGGTTCATGGAGCCACATTAATTCAGTGCTGTGTGCTCCAGTGTGGGAATGAGGGCTTTGTCTTGGCCAGGGCTGTGTTGGAGAGAGTCTGCAGGAYGAGGAGAGGCAGAAAAAAACCTCCTGTGATGGATGGGTATGAAGGACACAGCTGGGAGTGCTTGGTTTTCCTCCCCCTGCCTCTGAATCAKAGAATGATTTGGGRTGGAGAGACCRTTAGAGATAATWTCATCCCTGCCCTGGGCAGGGGCACTCCAGCAGACCAGGCCGAGCAGGCCCCAGCCAGCCTGTGCTTGGACACTGAGCTCAGGCCTCACCATAGTGGCAGCATCTGGGAAACCTCAGGACGTGTGTCAGGTCTGCAGGTGGTCACCAAGGGCACAGTCCCACCTTGGAGGAATCTGTGATCTCAGCTGGGGACCCTGCTTTGCAAGGTGGGCACAAGGTGTGACCTGACTGCTCGATGGCACCTGAGCGTGGAGCCCAGATTTGCAGGCAGGGCTGGTGGGATCCTACAGCTCCATCCCTCCTGCTCCTCAGGCTGGATATCACAGAACCCCATAGGGGCTGAGGTTGATGCCTCAGGTTTTGGCTTTTATATTTTTCAGATTCTGTGCTGCTTCAGTGTGTGGGTCTGAGCTTCACATCAGGGGATGGTGAGCTCTGTGCACAGAGCAGGGAGACAAAACAATTCCTGCTCCAGCTGGGCATCAAGGACAAATGATCCAAATCTCAGGCCCAAGAGCACAAACAACGTGGGCTGAGGAGAGAAAAGCAAGGATGGGACTGCATGGGCTAAAGCTGGAATTGCACAATTAACTCCAATATGCAGATGGAGCAGAACTGATCAAAGTGAGAGACCCCGTGCCCGGTCGTGCATTTTGGGACCATTTTGGTTCATCTTGGGTGCAGCCCTGGCTGGGCTCTGGTGCTGCCCAAGGTGGATCCATGGAGGAGATCCTTTGAATAAATCCCTATTTATTCTTTAGCTCTGTCCAGCCTCTGCTCTAGGCCAGCCTGCACAAGGCATCAGGTTGGAAACCTCTGGGTGTTGCCTGGTCCAAGCCTCTCCTCCAGCAAAGCCACCACCAGCAGCTGTCCCAGGACTGTTCCAGCTGGATTTCAGACACCTCCAAGGATGGCAAACACCACCTGTGTCCCCTCAGGGGATGGGTTCACTCCATGCACAGCAGTGGGGCTCCGAGGGCTGGGCCACCTTTGTCCCCYAGCTGGTGGCCCTGGTTTGCCCTGGTGGCAGTGCTGGGGAGCAGAGGGTGGTGGGATGGAGATCTGCCAGCAGAGCACCTCCCCCACGAGGACACATTTCAGTSTGTGCCAACCAAGCCATGCTTTGTCCACCGGCCCCATACTAACACTTGGGCACCTGCTAGCATTTCCTACTTTTCCTCTTTTTTCCTGTGTCCTTTGAAATATTCATTATCCAGGATAAAAATCTGTCCCAGGTAATTTCAGGATTCAACTGCACAAAAATGAGAAAAAGAGCCAAAGTAACAGCAGGTAAAGAATGGTTTAATTTAGTAACTAATTTTCTATAAAGTAATTATTTTTTTAAAAACCTGGGATTTGCTCAAAGTATCCCAATTACTTTTTTCATTATGGCTACAGAATTAAGTGCTTGTTTAATTAGTAAACATTTGGCATGCCTTTAAATAGGTTTTTAATTACATTAAAGGGACACTGTCAAGGTGTCTTTCATAATTTTTAATAGACCTGGATTTCTTTTTTCCCTCGCAGTTGGATGCAACTCCTTGGGTTTCATTGGCTGTTCCAGACAAAACCTGGAGAAACCATTTTCCTGGAAAAGATTAAAAAGAYAGGCTCATTTGTGGGTTTGGAGCTGAGCTGTGGTCTCCCCACCTCCTGTTTTTTTAACTTGATGCCAGCAGGGCTTCTGGCCTCCTTTGCAGTACTGAGGGTGACCCTGTGCTGAACACCCAGAGCTAAACCAGCAGCTTTTCCCCCCAAAAATCTCCCTGTGCTGCTCCTGGTGCAGCAGATGCCTGTTCTGCAGCCTCACAGCTGCTCCCAGGAGTAGATCTGCTAATAAATCCCCAGGGCTCTGACTGAGCTTGATGTGAACTCCTGGAGGAAATTGGGCTCTGGGTGAGCCCCCAGGCTCCTGCTTGCCTTTGGATCCACAGCCTGCTCCTTCCCTGGGCTGGGAGGTGCTGCTGGCAGAGCCCAACCCTGAAGGAACTGTTGTAAATTCACAGRGAGCCCTGTGGCAGGGAGGAAGGGTGAATCTGACTCCATGTTCTCAGAAGGCTTTTTATTTTGTTATTTTATTATTTAATATACTATTTATTATGTATTATTTATTAATAACAATTTATTAATTATTTATTGTTTAGTTATTAATTAATTATTAATTATTTGTTTTATTTATTTATTAATATTATTTATTAATTAATTTATTATTTTATTACACTATGTTACATGAAAGAATACTATACTATACTAAAAAATACAGAAAAGACACTTAATGAATGGTAAAAAGATAATAATGAAAACTTGTGACTCTCTCCYGAGTCCTGACACAGCTTGGCCTTGATTGGCCAATGAGTGAAAACAACTCACAGCAGAAACTAATCAAACAATCACCTGTGGGTAAACAATCTCCAAACACATTCCAAGTAAACACTCTATCCTATACTAAAGAATACAGAAAAGATACTTTTTAAGTATAAAGATATAGTATTATTATTATCTTTTTAGTATATCTTATACTAAAAAGATAATAATGAAAACTCTCTCCAGAGTCCCAACACAGCTTGGCCCTGATTGGCCAAAGAGTCAAAACAACTCACAGCAGAATCCAATGAAACAATCACCTGTGGGTAAACAATCTCCAAACACATTCCCCATGAGCACAACACAGGAGAAGCAAATGAGATAAGAATTGTTTTCATTTTCTCTGAGGCCTCTCTCGCTGCCTTTCAGCTTCCCAGGAGAAAAACCCTGGGTGAAGGAATCAGAGAATGAGAATTTGAATAGAATTTGTGAATAGAATGTGAA
The DNA here is from genome assembly GCA_002167245.1 of Sporophila hypoxantha. Taxonomy (NCBI): domain Eukaryota; kingdom Metazoa; phylum Chordata; class Aves; order Passeriformes; family Thraupidae; genus Sporophila; species Sporophila hypoxantha. The sequence continues at coordinate 1,662,078 of NDFG01000151.1, forward strand.
TTTGAATCACAGGATGTGAATGCCACAGTGGAGCTGCTGGTGCTGCTCGTGCCCTGCCCAGTGTGGGGCAGCTGGATGTGCCCATGGTCAGTGTGAGATGGGTCAGGCTCAGAGCAGCCACCCCCGTGTGGCAGGGGACGTTTGTCTGTGTCCCCCCTCTCTGCTCACAGGAGCTGAGGCCTCTGGTGCATTTTTGGGGAAGGTTCATTAATTGAGATGGATGGGAGTTGCTGCAGACAGAGGCAGCTGGGACTGAGCAAAGGCTCCCTGGGTGTGCCCAAAGGGAGAGCAAACAGACCCAGTGTGGGGTGTGTGACACAGGGGCTGCCTGGGGACACGTGCCAGTCCTTCCTGTCCCCTCTGAGCCTGTCCCTGCTCTGCTTCCCCGTGRTTTACAGGCTGAACAAGCAGACTGAAGTGCCTCTGGCTGAATTTCCGCCTGCATTTCAGACATCCTCGCTCTCCTCTGAGGAGCAGGAGCTGCAGGGAATGAAAATATCCAGTGTCTTTGCTTTAGTATCATTGACTTTCTGCTCTGCTGGCTCCTGGCAAGCTTCCCTGAGGCCACATCCAGKACTCCAGCACTCTCTGAGCACCTCTTCTTGGTTTCCTCAAATTTTCCCCTTACTCCCATCTGTTCTTCTCTTCCTTGTCCACCTCCAGCTCCTTCTTCCTCCTGCTCTGTTGGCTCTCCACAAAGTCCTTTGCTTTTRCTGCAGTGACTGTGTGCCCCCCATGTGGCCTTGAATGCAGGCACTGATCCCTCCTGACCCCAAAGCAGATGGAGATGTGTGTCACAACCCKGGMCATCCCTCTGGCTGTCCTGGAGTGCCAAGACCCCTGCCAGGGGGCTCAGAGACCCTGGCACAGAGCCCAYAACACCTGTGGGTTTTGATTATGACCCGTGGAGCAAGTTACCAARCTTAGATGAAGATCTGCAAGCCATGACAAYTTAAGTAGAATGATAGTGAATTTATCATGGGGAGAAAAAGTAGATTTTGWGGTTTTTAGAATGGGGATTCAGGGGGCAAGATGGAGAGATCAGGGCTTGTCCAGCCTTTCTCCTTCTTCTTCTTCTTGGCCTCCATCTTCTGCTGTGATYTTGGCACTTTTGGATTGGTTTAGAGTAGAAGCTCACTGTCTAACATAGGTGATAGGTATTGGAAAGTWATTGTAAATATTGTACACGTGGTTTTTAGTATAAAGACATAACACAGCCCRGGGAGAGGTGTGGGAATGGCTCCTGCCCCTCCACAGCCTGGAGGATCCCTGGGAAGGAAAGGTCCTGCCTGACACACCTGGAGCTGGGCAGCACAGGAGCCTCAGCCTTTCATCCATCCCRTTTCCTGGAAGGAATTGCTGCACAGCTTGTCCACCCACCTTTCCCAAAGGGAAGTGATGCCCTTTCCTGCTTCCAGTTTCCAGGGAGACAGCTGCTGGGGAGGCACTGGAAGTGCTGGAGCTGGCAGGGATGCCCAGCCCACCATCAGGCAGTGGCAGCCCAGGGGGCCCCTCTGCCCCAGGCTGTCCCACCCYTCAGGGGACAGAGGGACCCTGGGAGCAGCTCCTGCCCATTTGTCCTGCTCAGCATCACCGAGAGGCTTCCTGGGCACAGGGATGGTGCTGTGGGCACTGACCCTTCCCCAAGTCCCTCCATGGGACCACAGAGCCTCTTTGCTTTGGGGAATCAGGGCTGGGGAGGGCTGTGAGGACTGGGGTCATGGAGGAGCCCTGCTGCTGTGCCAGTGTCCCCTGTCCCCAGGAGGTGCTGGGGGTGCATGCTGGGGTGGAGGGGCACAACCCAGCCCTGGGAATGTGGCTGCCCTGATCAGRTCTGTGCCCTGTCCCCAGTGCCACAGGGAGCTGAGGTTCCTGAGCTGTAATTTCCACTCCAGCTCCCAGCACCCCTCACTGATGGAGATTTCTGGAAGGGAGCAAATGGTTGTGAACATCCACGGCTTTGCAAGACTTCCATAAAATATGAATGCATGACAGCATCTGCATAAATTATTCAAGACAATCAGGATGGAGGATATTTCCCTGGCAATTGCATGGGGGCTCCTGGAGCTTGATTGTGCCACCCGTGGGGTGTGTGCCAAGCCCCCCTAAGGCAGAAAGGGAAAGTCCTGAGCATCCCAGGTCTCCCTGCTCTTCCCCTCCCTCTCCTCACATTGCCAACTGCTCTCTCTCCTGCCTCCTGTGCTTTCCCCCAGCTCCCAGTGCTATTAACACCTCTAATTAGAGCTGCTTATTGATGTACTGCTGTTTATCTAAGTGCAGCTGATCAAGGCAGAGGAGCTGTGGAGCTGAAGTGAATCACAGCCTGCACAGCCAGCACAGCCCTCCCAGGGCTTGGGAACCAGGYGAGAAAATCCAGACAGGAACAGGGATGTGGCACCACCCTGCTTGGCTGGGCCTGCTCCCTCTGCAAGAGTCTCCAGGGAATGCTGGCATTTTCCCACAGGAGCATCCCTCAGGAGAAGGGTGTCCCTTGTGCCCCTGCCTGCAGTCAGTGCTGTGCCATCCAGACTGCCCTGTGTCAGGAAAACCCCACTGGAACAGGGGGTTCTCCAAGGAGGAGGCGTTTTCTTCTTCCTGAGGGGTCAAACAGAGCAGATCCTGGGTGGGTGGG
>NDFG01000151.1:1664721-1678981 GCA_002167245.1 Sporophila hypoxantha
TGGATGGATGATGGATGGATGGATCATTGATGGATGGATGGATGGATGATGGGTGGATGATGGGTGGATGGATGATGGATGGATGGATGGATGGATGGATGGATGGATGGATGGATGGATGGATGGATGGATGATGGATGGATGGATGGATGATGGGTGGATGATGGGTGGATGGATGATGGATGGATGGATGGATGGATGGATGGATGGATGGATGGATGGATAATTTATGGATGGATGGATGGATAATTTATGGATGGATGGATGGATCATTTATGGATAGATGGATGGATGGATGGATGGATGGATGGATGGATGGATGGATGGATCATTCATGGATGGATGGATGGATGAATGGATGATGGATGGATGGATGGATGGATGGATGAATGGATGGATGATGGATGGATGATGGATGGATGGACGGATGGATCATTCATGGATGGATGGATGGATGGATGGATGGATGGATCATTTATGGATAGATGGATGGATGGATGGATGGATCATTTATGGATGGATGTTCACCACAGGACACTCAGGAACACAGGCACCATGTGGGTTTGAGCATTGAGGCAGGATCCAAACCCCCAAAACCAGCTGGACACAGGGTTTCACCCCACACTGGGGTGCTGGGGGGCACAATCCTGCTCTCTCCTCCCAGMGCAGGGACCTGGGGGGACCTGTGTGTCTGCACCCCACAAACCCACCCCTAGGTGAGAGCAATTCCTGATGCTGAGGCAGCACTCCAGGCACCAGCTGCTCCTGCTGTGAGCAGAGAGAGGAAGGATTAGCACAGCTCTGTGAAAACACACCCTTGGACTGTGCCAGGGGCTGTGCAGTGACCTGTGTGTGCTGAGCCAGCTTTCCTGACTCCCTCACTTGGTTTGAACCCGGCATCTCCTCCTGGGCCACCAGCGCTGACAGAGGGTGGTGGCACTCGGCTGCAGGAGGCAGATCTGGCTGTCCCTAAGGCATGGCAGCCCCCTGGCACCTCTAACAGCCATCCCAGGGACAAGAGGAGAGGCTGGTGTGCACCAGGAGTGCTTCCCTTCCCCCTTGCCATCAGGGTTTATTAATTCCTCACTCGGTGAAGTCTCTATTAATAATGGCTGCAGGATCTGGCTGGGAAGCTGRGTAATGAGATCCTCTGCTGGCTGTTCCTGGGCTGCTGTGATTGTGTTTGGAGGACAYAATTCTATGTGGATTAATTAAAATGAAAAACAAAAGGGGAAAGAAAAAAAAAAAAAAAGAAACAGGGTTGTTTGAATTATTTACTAGTTTCCAGGAGACAAAGCAGTAATTGCAAGTGTCTTATTGCAGGTGTTTGGAGGAGGGATGCTCCCACCTCTGGGTAAGGAGCAAAGTCTGGTTATTTACTGGTGTGGAGGAGACTTATCAATCCTCTTTAAGCCCAAGTGCAACTCCAACTGCTCCTCAGTTTGCTGATTCTGATTTTCTCCTCTTCCTTTCTGAAATTCAGAAGACAGAGGTTCTGAGAGAGCTTTGATGTGGGTAAATGTGGGAACAAGCTCTGCCAGCCATGTGCTCTCCCCTCCTGAGCTAGGAAATGGAGAGGGAAAACCTCAAACCATCCTTCCCTGAGGAACTGCCTGTCCTCTGTTGGCTTTTCCCCCTGCCAGGGRRCCTCTGGGTCACASAGATGCCACCGTGTGCTCCTTGTGGTGCCCCTTTCTGGATGCCTGCTGTGCCAGGGGGATGCTGAAGGAGTGGAGCCCATTTTGGGGCCAAATGCCCTTTGGGAATGAGGTCTTGTCCCCYATGGACACATCTGGGCTAGATCCAAGCCCAGGGAGAAGCCACCACGTGCTGTGTCCCAGCTGTGCCACAGCACTGGGGTGGCTTTGGCTGTGCCCTGGGAAGGAGGGCTGGTACAGAGCCAGCTGTTCAAATCTTCAAACCTTCACAGAGCCTCTCAGCTGATGGATCAGCAGCATTTTAGGGAATTGCTCTGTGCTTTTACTGCTCTTTTACTCAAGTGCTGCTCCCCTTYATTGCCTCCGTCCGTCTCTTTTCAACCCAGGGCCTCGGGAGCCGCCTAATTGATTTCAAAGGGATCAGGACTTGCTGGAAATTGAGTTTTGCATTCCTCCCTGCCTCTGTGACAGAGCACCTGGCAGCTCCAGCCTCGGCTCCTGCTGCAGTTCACCTTCACTGCCTTGTCTGCAGGAGAAGAAATATAGAAAAGAAAGAAAAATGAAGGAAAGAGSTACAAAAAATTCCATTTAGCAATATAGGGCGTGATCAATATTCCTTTGTCTCCGTATTCAAATTGTGATCCTGCTGAGCAGAAACAAGTGGAGCTGCCTTGCTGGAGATGAGAAGTTAATCTTTAAAGCCAATAAAGATTTAGGGCAGTGTAATTGCTTTAAGATTRGATGCTTAAGACTATTCAAACTTTAAGTTTTTAACCAAAGGACCTGGATCCTTGGCAATGGAGATGAGATGAGGAGGGAACCCGTGGTGCTGCTGTGTGGCCTGGGATGGGGACCCTCAGGAGGGGACAGCTGGATGCTGCCTGTCCCCAYAAGCACCAGCAGTGAGTGGAGAAGGTGAAGAGGAATGGGATGGGAAGAGGAGGTGCTCTGTAGGAGAAGGGGACCAACCCTAATAGGGGATCCAAAGCACAGCACCCCATTCCTAACAGGGGACCAAAGCACAGCACCCCATTCTAATGGAGAGCAAAGCACAGCACCCCATTCCTAATGGGGGATCCAAAGCACAGCACCCCATTCCTAATGGGGGATCCAAAGCACAGCACCCCATTCCTAATAGGGGATCCAAAGCACAGCAGCCCATTCCTAATAGGGGATCCAAAGCACAGCACCCCATTCCTAATGGGGGGATCCAAAGCACAGCACCCCATTCCCTCCCCTGCTGGATGCAGGGCAGAATTAAACTCCAATTTTTTCCACTGTTGTGATTTTACAGTGTTGTTGTTACAGGAAGGGAGCACATAAGGGATGAGGTAGATCATTATGTGCTTATATTATCAGCAGTGAAGCAAAGTCTCTTAATTCCTAATTCCACCATTGTCTGACACATTTCTTTGTGAGTTTCCTATTCATCTATATTTTTTCCCCCTTGGTCTCCACTAATAGAAATTGCTTTGTTGTTCAACTCAATTTCACTCTTGACTGGATTGAAATATGCTTATTTCCTTTCTAAAATAATAATAATAATAATAAAAATCTAAAATTATTRCCACTCATTGTATGTGAAAAGCGAACATTTTTCTTCATGAAGTCTCTCAGGTTTGAATGTCTGAGGGTTTCAGAGGTTTATTTTCTCACAGCCTAATTGCATGATCCCAGCCATACCTGGGGGCTTTCCATTTGTTTCATCATGAATTTGAATAACTCAGGACAGTTTAGGATTTCCTGGATTAATTTTGAAGTCTTGTGGCAGAGAGGGGGCTGCAAAATGAGACTTCTCCCACTTTCAGCCTCCTGACACAGCAACAGAGCTGTGAGTGCTGTGCAGCAGCCTRGACCCTCCTGCAGTAATTAAAAGGCTGGAGACTTCTTCTCACCCCTGACTTGATTTTCTTTAATTACAGCTGAAGCTTGATGTATCTTGTCCCTCTTAATTTGGCTGAACTTTCCTCCTGCTCCAGCTCCCACTGCTCACTGCAGGGGCTCGCAGCTCTGGCACCTTGCAGGGGTGTGAGTGCCCTGCTGGGCTCATTTTGGGCTGTTGAAGTGAGCCCTGGGTGGCTGAGCAAATCCTTGTGGATACAGGAGCCTCTTGGGGGGGTACAGCTCTCTCTTCTCCCCTTCTTCAGCCCTGTGTGAAGCATRTTTCACCTTGAGCTCCACCGCGTCTCCACCCTGCGCAGGGTGATGCCCCAGGTTGGTGGGGTTGTTCCCCAGGGGAAAAAATCCATCCCATGGAATGGCTGGGGGAGCTCCTGGACCCTGCTGGGCTTGTTCCCCAGGGGATAAAATCCATCCTCCCCCCCCCACCCCTTGTTCCCCAGGGATAAAAATTCCATCCTGTGGGAGCTCCTGGATTGCTCCAGGCTTTGTTCTGCAGGGGATAAAACCCATCCTCACCTGTGGGATGGCAGGGAGCTCCTGGACTCTCGCAGGCTTTGTTCCCAGGGACAAAATACATCCTCATCCTGTGGGGATGCTGTGGGGAGCTCCTGGACTCTCCCAGGTTTGTTCTGCAGAGCATAAAATCCATCCTCCTCATGTGGGGTGCTTGGGGGAGCTCCTGGACCCTGCTGGGCTTGTTCTGCAGGGGACAAAATCCATCCTCATCCCATGGGATGGCTGGGGGAGCTCCTGCACACTTCCCAGGTTTGTTTCCCAGGGGATAAAACCAGGGGGACCCTGTCATTCAAAACAAATTATTCATTTAATTAACCCATATTAATCATATACATACATGATATTAATATAATTTTAATATATTTTTATCAATCAATTACATTATTATAATATTATATGCAGATTCTATATATTAGAAATAATTTTAAATCTTATCCTATCCTGGTGGGGATGGCGGCGGGGAGCTCCTGGCGATCCCTGCTGAAGGACTTGTGTTCTGCAGGGCATTAAATCCATCCTGCATCCCCAATGGGCATGCTTGGGGGAGCTCCTGGACTCTCCCTCTCCGGGCAGGCAMRACTTGCTGCAGGAGCTCAGGATAACGTGCTAACAAGCCTGGGAGGCTTCTCCAGAGGGTTTTTCTTGTCCTTTCGATGCTAATCCAATGGCTGAGCAATGTATTGTCCTCCTGGGACCGCAGCGGGCTGGGAAATGRGCTCAGCTGAGTGTGACAGAGAGGCAGGGGAGGAGGCAAACCTGAGCTGGCAGCTCTGAGGATCTGCCTGGAAAAAGGGGCACATCCAGCCCTCGGGGCTGACTTRCCCTGCTCCCCTACTCTGTGAGGGCTCTCGGGGGCGTTTTGCCTCAAATAACCCCACCCAAAGGGAGGAAGGATGCTCTGTCCTCTTCAGGAGCAATGGTTCAGCATTTCCCAGTGCCCTGCTGCTCTCCTTTCCCCTGGGCTCTGTCCCTTCTTTGTTGCCTCTTCCCGGCCTGGATGGAGCTGGGCAGAGCTGCCCAGTGAGGGAATTGTGCTCCCCAGGGGAATCAGGAGCTGTCCCTTAATGCGATCCCACTGCAGCTCCCTTCTCTGCTGCACACATCTTCCTCTCTCTTTAATTTTTCATTGCCGCTCGTGTTTCCTCGGAGCGTCTCCCTTTGCAGCCGGGGAGCCAGGAGCCCTTTGTCACCGATAAAGCCGCTTCAGGTTTTCCTTTCACCTTTTGTGTTCGCTTCTCGSTGAAGCCGGGGTCGTTGCTGGGTTTAATTAACACAGTGAGAAAAATGCATGAGTTTATTTAAGCAGGAGGAGAAAGGGAAATTCAGCTTCCCCGCTGCTCTCAGAACACATAATCCTATTGGGAGCTGAGGAGTGATCCCTACATCGATTATTCTCCTCTGTTGAATTAGCGAATTAGCAGCTAATGGAAGTGAAGGATTCYCAGTGCTGACAGCCTGGAGGAGCAGGAGCTGCCCAAATTCCCCTGCAAGGCAGCGCTGACAGCCCTGAGCTGTCGGGAGCTGCAGAATCTCGTGTTTTACACCTGTGAAAAATGCATGTATTTTATGATTGGCTTTTCGCAAATATTAAAATAAATATTAGATGTGTTGTGTTAGAAAGTGATGCTGTATTAATTCTCTTAAGTACTGTGTTAAATATAGTTTTAGATTATAAAAAAATGTTAAAATAGAAGCGATGCTATGTAGGATACTTTTTTTAAAGAAAGGACTCACACTGCGATAGCAGCCACAGGATACCTGAATCTTTCAGAGAAAAAGAATATATTGCCCTCTTATCAGAAGAAACGAACTTCTGAACTTCTTTCTGCCTCGAAGGCGCTGTTAGGATTCAGAGGAAGAAGTTGACACTGACCAGACAGAATCCTGTGTTTGAATGGAATTTATGCATCYMGTATGAAGTGTATGAATYTGCAACAGGRTYTTGTTTTTAAGGGTTAATCCTRTGTTAACGTGGGTCCTTTTRRGGGCTCGTGCTGCCCAGAAAAAGGTACKKGGACKTCRYTAACTCTTTGTWTRTATTGTCTCATATTGTCCTAATTCAATTTGTCCAAATTGTTATTACTCTAATTGTATTACTATTTTTATTACCATTTTATTGCTATTAAACTTTTAAAATTTGAAAAACAAGTGATTGGCGTTTTTCACACACCTGACCTGGCTCTGCTCCTCCAGCAGTACCTGAGCACAGCACTGGGGCTGCAGCATCTCTGGGGATCCCGGGGCTGGGATGCTCCTRCTGCTCCCCACTGATGCTGAGAGCCCATCTGTTGGGGAAGATGAAACAGGAAAGCCTTATCAATATGATTGCCTAGCAAAGGATTTTGAGAATATAGAAACTATAAGTGAGATTGAAATGAAAGCAAGCTTTGAGATCCCTTAGTTACTGAACAACTGGAAAACAATGYTGTGGCTGGCTGAAGGTAATCCCCTTTTGATGGAACAACACCCTCTGCTTGCAGACAGCTCCAAGGGTCAGAGCAGACCCTACAGCTTGGCAGAAGGGGCCCAAAGAGGAGTTTTTAGGGTTTAAAATGTAACACAGTATGGTAATGTAGTGATTCTTATAGGCTGTATGGAAATGCTGTAGGATTTGTATCTTGTACTAGATTGGTTAGTGAGAATCAGAATATTCAACAAGAAGATTTGTTGTATTGTAACGGGAACCTCACTCTCTTACCCTCTCATCCCCTCTCTCTCTCTCATCCTCTRTACCACTCTCTTTACTTCCCTCGGGCCTGCTCTGAGCTGTGGCTGGCAGCTCCCAGCAGGGCCCTGCACCCAGGCCCTTTGCAATAAACCCCAAGTTCCAGACCTGSCTGRAGAGATCTCTCATCTCCGTCTGTCCTGACCATCCCACCCCCCAACWCTCCTACACCCATCCTGAGTGCTGGGGGCTGCAGCACCCCTGGGATCCAGGGCTGGAATGCTCCTCCTGCTCCCCTCTGGATGCTCCRGTGGGCTCAGAGCCRATCCTGAGTGCTGGGGGCTGCAMSCAGCCTCAGCCCTGCTGGATCTGCCCCCAGGGATGCCTCCAGGCAGTGCAGAAGTGCTGAACATCACCAACAGCACCCCTGGGCTCCCAGCTGCTGTCCCAGGGCAGGAGYGGACAGAGATTGGTGTCTGCCTGGTGGTACAGCCCACTGAGACCCAGCCATGGAGCTCCAGGGAACYGAGAACAACTCCAAGGAACAGAGAACAACCCCAGAAAACAGCTCCAGGATCAGAGGACAGCCCCAGGGACATGAAAACATGGAGAACAGCTTCAGGGATCAGAAAACAGCCCCAGTGAACAGCTGAGAAACCAGAGAACAGCTCCAGGGAGCACCAGGGAACAGAGAACATCTCCAAGGAGCAGAGAGCAACTCCAGAGAACAGCTCCAGTGACCAGAGAACATCCCTGGGGATATGAAAACATGGAGAACAGCTCCAGGGATCAGAGAACANCTGGGGATATGAAAACATGGAGAACAGCTCCAGGGATCAGAGAACAGCCCCAGTGACAGCTCCAGGGAACAGAGAACATCTCCAGAAAACAGCCCCAGGGAGCAGAGAACAACCCCAGGGAACAGCTCTGGGGACCAGAGAACATCCCCAGGGACAAGAAAACATGGTGAACAGCTCCAGGGAGCAGAGAACAGCTCCAATGATGAAAAAACAGATCAAGAGACCAGGGAACAGCTCCAGAGAACAGCTCCAGGGACCTAAGAGCAATTCCAGGGGTCAGAGAACAGCTCCGGTGATGAAAGAACAGATCAAGAGACCAGAGAACATCCCCAGGGACAAGAAAACATTGAGAACAGCTCCAGGAACCAGAGAACAGCTCCAGGGAGTAGAGAACAGATTCAGAGACCAGAGAACATCCCCAGGGACCAGAATACATTGAGAACAGCTCCAGGGACCAAAGAGCAGCTCCAGGGGTCAGAGAGCAGCCCTGTGAACTGGAGAACTGCCCCAGAGAACAGCCCTGGGGAACAGAGAGCAGCCCCATGGAGCAGAGAACAGATTCTGGGACCCTCATGGTTGGTGAATCTCCCCAGGGCAGTGTCAGGTGCCCTCTCTCTGCTGCCTGTTAGCTGAGCAGTGTTCCTGCATTTCAGGTGTTGAGGGKAATGTTGCATCTTCTGCAGGCTGCAGTCACAGGGACTTCAGGCTGCTGGATGGATCCTCAGCACCCACATTTCCTGCTCTGGCAGCAGCAAGGCCCAGGGATTTTTCTGGCTCCTCTTGGTCCCTTTCAGCAGTCTCAGGGAGCTCCTGAGCATCCCATGTGTGAGGATGCAAAGGTGGCTTTAGGACACTGCCACCCCCTCCCTGCTCTTTGCCCAGTGCTCTGAGGAGCAAATTCAGGGGTTTTTTCTGCTGCCCCTGGCTGGTGATGCTCAGRGGCACAGGAGGTCCCTCGGAGCCTCTCTGCCCTGTTGAACAGAGCTGGGCAGAGGCGTGAATGCAGCAACTGAGGCTGAGCCGGCGGTGGAGCCGAGTTGTTTGTGTCAATGACAGAGCTCTGTCCCCAGCAGTGTCGCCTGGGGGGACAGAGAGGATTGCGGTGACTAAGTGATCCTAATGCCCAAAGCACTTGGGCACGGCAGCTCCTGCAATCAAATTACCTCTCTTATCTCAAGGGCACGGCTGTGTGCGGGGAGAACTTCAGGAAGTGCCTTGTCGCAGCACATRACAGCTCCGCTGCCTGCTGTCATTGTCCCCTTCTGGGATCGCTGTTTGTCCATGAACACCCAGCAGCTTGGGCTGGAGAGGATGAAACACGGGCAGATCCAGCCCCAGGCTTTGGGAAGCACTCAGGAGGGTCCTGGGCTGGAGRGGGGAGGCTCTGGAGGGTCCTGGGCTGCTTTTGGACCCCCAGCACATGGGCACTGCTCAGCAAAAGCCCGGATAAATCTGTCACTGTGGCTTGAGTGGAGGTGCCCCAGCTCCAGAGCAACTGCAGAGAACAGCTCCAGGGAACAGAGAGCAATTCCAGGGAGCAGAGAACATCCCCAGGGATGGTCCCTTCTCCCCTCGATGTCACTCAGTATCACTGAGCAGTGATGTGTGTGCATCGGTGACCTTTGCAATAATGTATTTTAAGCTTTATTTCTGGTGGGTTACAGCCCTCCTGCATTCACAACCCTTTCCTGCAGCTGTGGTGACCCAAACCATGACYTTCTGTGCAGCCATGGCTGCTGAGGGAGCTTTGGGGGCTGTCAAAGCTGCAGGATCAGCTTTGACACTGCAACAGCACCAACCACGAGTGAGCTCAGGGACAGCAGCTGGAAATTTACCCCAAACCAGAATTTTTCCTCATAAAGCAGCACTTTTTTCCAACCAGAAGTGAGAGGCAAAACCAAGGATCAGCTGAAGATCCCCAAGGTCTTTTGCTGGGCGCCCTATGGTGACTMTATGATGCTTGTATCCCCAGRTGTCTGTTCTGTTTYTGCTGGATATTAAATTCTGCACCCTAAAGATTGATTCTGAGAGCAAAGGGGGTGAGAAGAAGTGTGGAGTTTTTTAACAAAGTTAATAGCAAAGAGTGGTTCAACAATTTTTGTTAAACACACTTATTTTTGAATAACAGAGTTAATAACAAAGTGTGGTTTCAGAAGCAGCACTTGCTCCTCCACATTCCTTCTSCTGGACTGGTCTGCAGCARGGACAGACAGCAGGACAGAGCTCTCCTCTGCTTTTAGMTATTTTTTAGCTGGCTGAGGCAGAGAAGTTCCCTGGACTGTGGTTTTCTTTTCCTTGGAACTGATCAGCCCTGCTCTGGACTGAACACKCAGAAAAACACCAGGAGCTCACACCTGTGGRCCACTGGGGCCTGGGATGTGGCATTTCCAGTGCCAGAGGGACTGATGGAGACTGAGCAAGCAGAGCCACACCCCACCACAAGGACTTTCTGAGTTTGCCATCTCCTCAGAACAGCAAGAGGTTCCATTGTTTAGTATTATTKATTTTCCATGTCTGTGAGTACTCTGCTTGTTAAATAAACAGTTTTTAATTGTTAAATAAACAATTTTTTTCACTTTTTTCAAAGGAGGTTTATGTCTCCCAAACCAYRAGAGGGGASYGGCCMCTTGAATTTGCTTTCTYCAGGGACCCCATTTGGAGTTTTCCTCCCAAATMTGCCCTAAACCAGAGCACTGGGGKAGTGGTGCAGGTGAGTCCCATCTCCCAGAGGATGCTCTGGTGTTGGATCTGGAACTTTGGCCCTGCCCCAGTTACAGGCAGGACCCTGTACCAGGGATGCTCCCTCTGGGCAGGCAGGGGCTCTAACTGGTGCAAAACTGGTTTCTTTTGGGGCAGCTGGCTGCTGAGTTGGTTCTCTCCATTCCCTGCTGCTGCTGAATTCAGGACAACAAACAAATGTGTGTATGTGTGTGCAGGATAACTTCAGCACATTGATTTTTGGGGCTATCGCTTCTCAGCTGCCGAAGAAGATAATTCAGTGCTTTATTACCATCCTTGGATTGTAGATTTATCCCTCTAAACAGACAGCAAGCTGGTAGTTAATTAAGCTTTTGTTTCAAGCAGCAGCACAGGGGAAGGTTTGGCTGCTGCAGAGCTTCTCCTTGGGGATGAGGGCCCTGGGGGTGGGGAATGCCACATTCTAGTCCCTGGGGAGATGGATCCTGCATGGCTGATTCTGGTGGGAACTGGGAGCTGCAGAAGTAACTCTGACTATTGCTCCCTTCTGGTCCCAGCACCCTGCCAGGATGTGCATGGAGANAGTGGTGCAGGTGAGTCCCATCTCCCAGAGGATGCTCTGGTGTTGGATCTGGAACTTTGGCCCTGCCCCAGTTACAGGCAGGACCCTGTACCAGGGATGCTCCCTCTGGGCAGGCAGGGGCTCTAACTGGTGCAAAACTGGTTTCTTTTGGGGCAGCTGGCTGCTGAGTTGGTTCTCTCCATTCCCTGCTGCTGCTGAATTCAGGACAACAAACAAATGTGTGTATGTGTGTGCAGGATAACTTCAGCACATTGATTTTTGGGGCTATCGCTTCTCAGCTGCCGAAGAAGATAATTCAGTGCTTTATTACCATCCTTGGATTGTAGATTTATCCCTCTAAACAGACAGCAAGCTGGTAGTTAATTAAGCTTTTGTTTCAAGCAGCAGCACAGGGGAAGGTTTGGCTGCTGCAGAGCTTCTCCTTGGGGATGAGGGCCCTGGGGGTGGGGAATGCCACATTCTAGTCCCTGGGGAGATGGATCCTGCATGGCTGATTCTGGTGGGAACTGGGAGCTGCAGAAGTAACTCTGACTATTGCTCCCTTCTGGTCCCAGCACCCTGCCAGGATGTGCATGGAGATTGACAAGAGCAGATTTCTATTTTTATTTTATTTTTATTTTTATTTTATTTTATTTTATTTTCCTGGTCAGTGCTGCAGGAAGCACTTGGAGGAAGCCAAGGTGGCTGAGCTGCTTTCTGCCTGCCCAAGAAACATCCAAACCCTTTGGGGGTGTTTTCCAGCCCAGGATCAGCTCTGGAAGGAGGAATGGGAGGACACCATCTCCTCCCTGGTCCCTTCTCCCCTCAATGTCCCTCACCCCTAATCCRTAAATAATTAATGTGTGGTGCTTCACCACACCCCAGACTTTTCCTYCTGGGAAGCTGCTGCCACTGGGAAGAGCTGGACTGGCACAATCCAGAGCTGTGGGATGTACAGAAGGACTTTGGGGTTATCCTTATGGAGGTCAGAGGGTCCCACCCCACAGAATTCCCCCTCACTGAGCCCTGGTGCCCCCTGCTCTGCACTCCTGGCTGGGATGTTCCCTGTCCCAGGCACAGCTGGATCCTGGCACACGCCAGGCAGTGCCCTCGTTGCCCCACCACCCACTCCATGCAGTGTTTATGTACACTAGGGAGGTTTCCAGCCCCATGGAGCTGAGCTGATCTTGGAAAGACGTTTTGGAATGAAGGGCTCTGCCTCCTGCTGCCGGCTGAAGCCGGGCTCTGGAGGGCAGCACCAGATTTTGAGGTGGTTTTATAGCTCAGGTGAGCACCAAGAACTCCTGTCAGGAGCTGGAATGGAGTGAGCAGGCAGGAAACCCTGGGTAGCAGGATCCCCACAGCACCTTCACCAGGCTGCTGCTCCCTCCTTGCCCAATGGCCAGGTGAGGAACACCAGGTGGCTTCTCCAGAGGAGCCCAGGTGCTCCCAGCTGCACCCAAAAGAGCAAATGAGCTCCCAGCTGGGGTTTGGGGGCTGCCTGGTTGTGTCCATGYGGTCCCCACATAAGGGAGGGCTCCAGGGAAGGGTGTCCTTGCCAAGGTGACCTGAGGGCTTGGCTTGGCAGTGCTGCCTGCTGCTGCTGAGCCACACGTGCTGCAAATCCTCAGTCTGTGCATCCATCCCTCTGCATCCTGCTGGGATCCCACCCAGACCCGCCGTGGCAATGGCTCCTTCCCTGGCACCTGCCCACAAAAAGGGTAGATGAACACAAAAATCGTCCTGCATTTAAGAAGTCCTGGAGAATATGGTTTTGCCTCTTGCTTCTGGTTGGAAAAAAAGTGCTGCTTTATGAGGAAAAATTCTGGTTTGGGGTAAATTTCCAGCTGCTGTCCCTGAGCTCACTCGTGGCTGGTGCTGTTGCAGCTTCATGCTCCCTGGAGCTCTGCTGACCCTGGTTTCCACTGGGGAGAAGGAAGCACTGTGAGCATCTGGGGTGCCTATGGAAATGCAGCACCACAGCAGCATTTCCTCCTCCTCAGCCCCACAGGAAAACCCTGGGATGTCACACTCAGAGAAAACCCTGGGATTGTGCACAATCAGGGCTGGTTTGTAGAGGAGTGGGTGGCTGGGGCTGGAATTCAGCATTTGAGTGCAGATCACTAAGCCAGGCCAGGCAGGTGGGGCTGGAGGAAATTGGGATGGGGAAAGGCTGAGGAAGACCATGGGAGGAGAGCATCCCACGGTGGGGAAGGCAAAGGGACAGCTGTCCCCAGTGTCACCCTGTGCTTTATGGTGCCCGTGGTGGTGTTCAGAGCAAAGAGGGACAGCCAGCCATGGGGCCAGCYTGGCATGAGGGGCCCTGTTGGCACCACAGCCCCCCGGGCCACAGCCTGGCCTGTCCTGTAGCTTGGRCAAGGGGGGACAGCATTGTCCTTCCAGCCATTCTGTGCTCACCCCGGGGTGCTGCATCCCTTCCCTCACCTCCCATCCTGGCTGGGGTTGGAAATGGGGCTCTGTGCACACTTGGCTCCTTTAAGCCCCAACTCTTGTGAGGTTTTTGTGCTTGTCACCTTCCACAGGAGAGGTGGAAACACCTCTGCTGAGCTCAGCACTGCTTCTCCTGCCTCAGCTCTTTGTCTTCCCAAGGACACTGCCCTGGTCCCCTTGGCAGCACCCAGGAATGCCRGGGGACTTTGGGGAGCCACGTTGTGGCTGTGACTGTGCCCTCCAGAGAGAGAGAGAAAAGTGATGGGGCCGCAGAGCTGCAGCCTGGCGCTGTCAGAGACTCAGACCCGCCTTTCCCCACAAGGGAGGTTTGCCCTGGTCCTAACCACCCCACAAATCAAACATCACCCGGGCACGGTGCTGGGTGGCATTTCTGGTCCGCCTGTCCCCGCCAAAGGGCCATCCCAGCCGGGAGCTGTCACCTGAGCGGGGATGCTGCCGCCCTCCCCGCCCACACCCGGTTGTCCCCCCCAACAAAACGCCATCCCCTCACCTCAGGGTGGGGGTGTCCACCCCCAGCTCCCCTCGCCCGCTGCCCCGACCCCCCCTCCGAGGCCCGGTAGCCGCTAGATGGCACGCGGAGCGCGGCGGAGGCTCCGCGGGGCGGCGCGGGGCGGAGCGGAGCCGCAGCGCGGGGTGCGCGGAYCGGAGCGGAGCCCGGGGCCCGGCCATGGGCTCGGCCGGCAGCGGGCAGGGGCAAGGCTAGGGCGGGGGGGGTCCCCGCAGCGCCCCCCGCCCCGCACAGCCCCGCTCGCCGCTGCTGGGGGGGCGCGGGGCCGCCCCCTGCCCGCAACTCCGAACGATGATCACTGTCAACGCGGATGGCAAGATAATGGTCAGGAGATGCCTCGTCACCTTGAGACCCTTTAGGTAAAGTTGGGGTTTCCTCCCGGCGCCGCCGCCTCGCCCGGATCCTGCGGGCGGGGAGCGAACGGTGCGGGGGCTGCGGCTGCGGGGCTCGGGCTCCGTGCGGGGATGGAGCCCGGCTGGG
>NDFG01000151.1:1680416-1749180 GCA_002167245.1 Sporophila hypoxantha
CCAGAGCTCAGGGGTGGAGCAGGGAGTGACTGTGAGAAGGGCACACTCCAGTGAGGAGGTGACTGGCTGGAGCACCCCTGTGCCCTGGGCATCACCCCTGAGGCAGGGGAACCCCATCTCCAGCAGTGACCTGGGGTCAGGGTGGGAGAGCACAGGGGGTGCATGGCAGGGTGATCACAAACTCCTGTTAGGGATGAGGATGAGTGTGGGTGAGGGGTTTGTGATGGCTGGATGGTCTCTGGTGCCCAGGTGGAGAACTTGCACTGTCCTGGCCGTGTGCCCTGGGCTGGCTTCTGCTCTCCAACCAGTACAGACCAGTGTCGGTGCCACTGGAACCAGCAGGGTTACCTTGATTTAACAGCCAGGCTCCCCCTGTGCAAGAGGAGGAATTCCCAAGCCCCTCTCCTTACTGTCCCACAGTGTCCAGGACCTCTGCAGCTCCTCCCTGCTGCTGTCATGCTGGGTGTCACCCCCCATGCCACAGTCCTGTGTCACCTTGCTCCCAGCCCAGCGTGGGTGAGTGTTGGCACTGCCCAGCTCCAGCCTGGTGCAAATCAGCTCTGCTCCCCTAACATCAGCATCCCCATCCTCAGCTGTGGGTCAGGGATGACCCCCAGCAGTGGGAGAAGGTSCTGGCAGCCAGGATGGGTCCTGTAAATGCACAGGTTCCCTGCTGCTGGCTGGGCAAAGCCTCCCTGCTCCGGGAATCCCGTGGTGCCATCCCCTGCCTGATGGGGATTGGTGCCATCGGCAAACAGCAGGCAGGAAACCTGATCCTGTGCACCAAAACATTTCATTAACCTCCCTCCAGACACGCTTAGCAAAGCAATGAGCTGGGAGAGCACCTGCAGAGAGGGAGCAGATCAGTCTGGGAAACCACAGGAATGGCCAAGGGTGGCTCTGACTTCATCTCAGCAGCAAAGGGGTCTCCCTTGTGAGGGTGAGAGGCAGGAGAGCTGGATCCAGGCAAGAGATCTGGATCCAGGCAAGAGATCTGAATCCAGACAAGAGAGCTGGATCCAGGCAAGAGATCTGGATCCAGGCAAGAGATCTGGATCCAGACAAGAGAGCTGGATCCAGGCAAGAGAGCTGGATCCAGGCAAGAACTCACCAAGGAGCCCCAGCCCAGCCCACCCAGCTCTTGGCTCTGTAGTTCTGTTCACCAGCTGGGAAGCAAAGCCAGGCTTTCTGTGGGATGTGACAGTGGTCAGTGAGAGCTCACTCTGGTCCCTGCATGGATCCRGTGGCTGAGCATCATTCTGACAGCACCACAACCCTCTTGGGTTCCAAGCAAAAGGGGTTTGAYGGAGAGGAGTCATTCATTAGCCTGACTTCTGCTGGTAGGAATGGTGGCTCAGCTTTTGGGAGCTGAAATCTTGTCTAWTAAAAGGAGTTACCTGACTCTGCAGCCCTTGGTTTCCCCCTGCACCTGGGCAGGATTCTGCTGTGGGTCCCAGCTGGGTGATGTGGCACCATGGGCACAGTCCCAGGGTCACATCCCCCGTGCCACAGCCCCATCCTGCTGGGTGCTGCTGGCCTTCCTCCCCTCACCACATCCCAGCTCAGCACTCAGACCCTCCTGGTCACATCCAGCCTTCAGTTCCATGGGCCAAAATCCTCCATGACTGGGGKATCACTTCCAATTTTCATTGAACGCTTGAGGAATTTCACATTTTTTTCTCTTGGGCACCAAGCCAGAGCCCAGAACTGTGAACATTTTAGTTTGGGGAGSATGTGGAGAGTGACTTGGCACCAAACTGTGCCAAAGTGATGAATTAAACGTGACATGGATGACAGGCAAAGCCAGCATGCAGGATAGATGTTATTTGGTGCTTGGAACTCCAGAGTCTTCAGGGAGTTTTGATTTTGGGGGAGAGAACCCAGTGCATTTGGACCATCTGGGATCTGGTATGTTTTACCTACTTTGTGGTAAATTTGTTTTCTGTAGAAGGAATTTCCACTCAGCTGAGTCTGGGCCAGGTGTTTTTATTCACCTGAAGAACAGGAGCAAAAGTAAAGGAGCTGGYGTTCTCAGGCTGAAAGCCCAGCCCTGCACCATCCCTGCTCCCTGGAGCACTGCTCTGGGCTGGATCCACTGATCTCCCAAGGACAGCAATTCCAGTAAAGCTCCAATTCCTCTTTTTTTCTATTTTTTTCTTTTTTTTCTTTTTTTTAATTTTCTTTTTTAAGGAAAAAAGCATCTTGCATCTCCTCTACTCTCTCTGTAATCCAGTCAAAATGAAAAAGGTTTAGTTTCCTAGGGAGATGGTAGAGCACAGGTCACCTTTGTATCTTTTTCTTCCCTTCCCCTTTTTCTTTCTGCTCAGTGTTTAAGGATCCCTCCTTGCCAGACTATAATTATGAAGATTAAAAAGCATCAACAAGGTCTTGCATAATGATGAAGATATTGTCAATAGGAGGTGTGAGAGCAGGATCAGGGCTGAGCATTTATTCAGGTGATGCTTTGTTAAAATGCTCCTTGTGGGAGGGGATACCAGGACAGGGCCATGGGTGGGTTTTGGACCAGGATGGACCCTGGGGTGCAGGACCTGCCTGGGCTTTGACCCCTTTCAGCTTGTTTCTTCTCCAGCCTGCTGTTGTCCTCTCCAGACAGCATTCCCTGAGGGCAAATTGAGCCCTCCAAAGCSAAGCTGGGTGCAGCAATCCCCTCCAGGGTGCTCCTGAGAGCCTTTCCCAGAGGCAGCCCTGCGCTGGGCTCAGGCTGTGACAATGGCAGATCAAGCACTGACGTCCCCAGATCACCCCCTCTCCAAGCTATTTCTGGGACACCACGTTATCTGCAGCATCAGGGACGCTCTGCTGCCTCCACAATCACCTCCCTGCTGGAGCTGGACCACAGCTCTCTGCAAAGCCTCCTCCCAGCCAGCTCTGGAGGGGCTGAGGTCTGTGTGGTGTCTGTGTGCACATCCCACAGCTCCATGGTTCATCAGCATCTGCTGGGGAGGGGGTGGCTCTGCTCCACTGCTCGCTGCTTGTGTGGGGCTGTGCCTGCAGCCAGGCCCTTGGGGATGGGAGCCTGGATCTCTGAGCGCACAGTGGCTTAGGTAGAAATTGCTTCCCACTCCTCCAGGGATGGCTCATTCAGAAATAAAGGGACCTGAGCTGGTCCAGGCTGCACGGGGATGTTCAACAGTGCTAGTGATGCACTTGAGCAATCCGCTCTCTCAGGTGGGTCAGCTCAGCCCTAAGGTGGGTCAGCTCAGCCAGGTGGCGTCAGCTCTCCAGGTGGGCAGCTCTCCCAGGTTCAGCTCTCCCAGGTGGGTCAGCTCCCCCAGCTCTCCCAGGCTCAGCTCTCCCAGGTCAGCTCTCCGCAGGTCGGTCAGCTCCCCAGCTCTCCAGGTCAGCTCTCCCAGGTTCAGCTCTCCCAGGTTGATCAAAGCCTCTACCGCAGCTGGATCAGCTCTCCCAGCTCAGCTCTCCCAGTGTCAGCTCTCCCAGGTCAGCTTCCCAGCTCAGCTCTCCCAGCTGCAAGTTCAGTCAAGCTCTCCCAGGTGGTCTCAGCTCTCCAGGTCAGTCCCCAGCTCTCCAGTTCAGCTCTCAGTGTTCAGCTCTGCCAGGCCAGCTCTGGCCAGGCTGTCAGGGAGGGTTTGTGCTGGTGCTGAGTGTGCTGCTGGCAGAGCTCACTGGTGCTGACAAGCCCAGGGTGTTGCTTTTCCCCCTGGTTAGGTGGGAGGTGAGAAGGGGATGGGGAGCTGGGCTGTGCTGCTTGCCCAGGCGCCCCTGATGCACTGGGATGGGGCAGGGCTGATCCATGGGGATGGGCAGGAGTTAGGGCTCTGTCTGCTGTGAGCAAGGCTGATCCTCCTTGGAGCAGGCAAAGAAACCCTTTGTTCCTGGGCTGGCTGCTGCTGAGAGTGAGGCTGCCCTGGCTCTGGGCTCAGGTGTGTGCTGTTTGTGTGACAGCAGCATCAGAGCTGCCTGCATGGAGGTGGGGAGCCCAGGGGATCCCCTGTCAGTGCCCAGCAGTCTCTCCAGGCAAGGAGAGCCTGGCTGTGCTGTGCAGGGACAGCAGGGAGCTGCCCTGGGAGCTCCTCCACCAGATCTCCCTGGGGAAGCCCAGCCCTTCTTGAGCTGCTTGACCTGGTACTTGAGCTCTGCACAACATCTCCAGTCACTAACAAGGGCTTTGAAGCAGGTCACTTTATTTGTTAGCCCTTTCCAGCAGCAGATAATTGCACTGCTGGTGTGCTGCAGCCCAGAGCTGAAGGCTGCTCCTACTCCTCTGCCTTTCAGCTGTGCAGGGATGCTTAGGTGGAGGGCTGGGGGCTCCTCTGCCCCTGGGAAAGCCTGGGTGGCTGTGCTGTGGCAGCTCCTGAGCCCTGTGGAGGATGCTGTGAGCTTGTAGGAGAGCTGCAGCCTGCTGTGCTCTGTGCTTTGCTTCCCTTTGGCTGAAAGGCAGCAATGCCAGGGCACCCCTGAGGGCTTCCTGCCCCACACAGGATTGATTTACCTGTTACAAACCTGTTGTTTCTCCAGGCTGGCTGGGGGATTGTCTTTTCTCTTTCTCCTCCTGGAGATTTCCCCTGGGTTTGAATCATGCTGCTGCTCTGGGAGTGTCACACTGACACCTGGCAGTGGCTCTGCCAGGGCTTTTCCCTTTTATTTTTTTTTGGTGGCTGCTGGAGGCTGCTGCACCTCCAAGGAGTCCCAGGGATGATGGCAGCATCTCTGAGCAGTGGAAGGAGGCCAGACATCCATCCCTTGGCACAGAGCACTCTGCTTTTCCAGCCAGGCTGGCYCAGAGCTCTCAGGGCCTTCAGCCCTTCCACCCCTAAAGGAGGGACTGGCTGAATTTGGGCAGAGCAGGAGCAGTGCTGGGAGCTCCTGTCCCTCCTGGAGGTGACATCCTGCCCTGTGTGTCCCCTGTGTGCCCCTCCTGGAGGTGACATCCTGCCCTGTGTGTCCCCTGGGAGCCAGCCTGCCAGCCCTGTGGACAAGGCAGGGATGGGGTGGCCCCAGGCCACACGAGTGCAGGTCCCTCCTTGTCCCCTTGTGCACAGGGGACACAATGACAATGCTGCTGGCCTAGTTACAGGGGAACAAAAGGCTTTGTATAAAAAACTAAAAGGGTTTTTTTTTTAGATCCTTTGGGAGGAAGGGAAGGTAAAGGTCTCTCTTTACTCTTCTCTCCCAGAGGAACACAGGAATTGTTTATTGTAGTGYTTCCTGTGGCCTGGGCTGCTGGGCTGGCCCTGGTGGAGCATCACAGGGCAGCTGGGTCTGGCTCAGCCTCCCTGCTGAAGAGGCAGATCCTCCACTCCCCCTGAGTGCAGTGGGGGATTCCTCAAGGCCTCAGTTCCTCAAGGCCTCAGTTCCTCAAGGCCTCAGTTCCTCAGTTCCTCAAATTCCTCAATTGGAGAGGCTGCAGGGATTTCAGAGGGGGCTCTCAGGCAAAACCCCCCAGCTCAGGGTTTGTGTCCTGGGCTTTTTGTGAAGCACACAAGGGTCTGGGGTGAGGAGCTGCTGGGSCTGGGGCTGCACAAATGCTGCTCCATGCCATGGCTGGGTGGGGTGAGCCACAGGGATGGAGCTGGGATTGTTCCAGACATCCAAACCCTCTCCTGCTGCCGTGCAGAGGGATTACCCCGGGGGCATGGGGTGCTGGGGCCGGCTCCTCATCACACCTTGCTGCAGCTCTGCCTTCTCTCCTGCAGGATTTTCGTGCTGGGCATTGGGTTTTTCACGCTGTGCTTCCTGATGACATCCCTGGGAGGGCAGTTCTCAGCCAAGCGCCTGGGGGACTCCCCCTTCACCATCCGCACCGAAGGTGAGCGCGGCCCCACGGCCTGGCCCGGCCCCTGTGAGCACACAGGCCTAGCACTCTGCTAGGGAGGCAGGAGCCTCCTCTGAAATGGAAAATGCAAACCCCCTCCCTACAAATTGCTATAAATTTGAAATTAAGGGGCTCTCAGGCAAAAATATGGGAGCAGGAATAGCAGTTCTTTATTAGGGAAGAAAATAAAAAGATAAAATAAACAATGCAGTAAACCAAAACAACACTGGCAGAGTCAGAACACAACCTGACACCTGACACATTATTATAATTTTGAAATTAAGGGGCTCTCAGGCAAAGATATGGGAATAGGAATAACAGCTCTGTACTAGAAAAATTAAAAATACAAATGCAATAGTACAAACAAACAAAAAAATATCACTGCCAGAGTGAGAGCAGGCCCTGCCCCCTGTGTGTCAGGGGGTGGCACAGCCCCATCCCATGGGGGCTCAGCCCTCCTGCAGTGCCAGCTGTGCTTCTGCTGCAGCAGGGATCCTGCACAAGGGGGGAGTTTTCCTCTGCAGCTCCAGGGCTGCTGGAGATGGGCCTGGGCTCCCTCTGGCAATGCAGGGCAGCAGAAAGCTGCTCCTCTGGSAATGCAGTGGGCAAAGGCTGCTGTGCTGTMCCAGGCTCAGATTGGATCCAGGTAGGAATGCTTGGCTCCTCCCCTGGGCGCAGCATCTCCCCATGGGATGCTGGAATTGGATCAGCCKTGCAGGGACACTCAGTGGCCATAGACAGAAGATAATTAATAATTAATAGCCCATTAAATGAAGAAATCTCCTGGAGGGAGGATTGGGTTGGTTGTGGGAGAGATAAAGAAAACTGTCCAATGGACAGCAGAGAACTGCCCCAGCTCTGACAGATGGGGATAGAACACACACCTCCATTTCCAACCTATCATCCTCATGTGGTGCCCCCACGTGCATGGTCCAGCTGAGCTGATGAGTGCCAGGGGTGCAGGAGGATGGTGCTTGGATCTTCCATTCCCATGGGTGTAGCCATGATATTTTATGAAAAATCCTTTCCTTAGGATTTTTTCTCCTGAGAAGCTGAGAGGCCTCAGGAACAAAATGTAAACAATGGTTATCTGCTGCTGTGGAATGCAACAGGTGCATCTGTGATTGGTCTCATGTGGTTGTTTCTAATTAATGGCCAATCACAGTCAGCTGTCCAGACTGTCTCGGTCAGTCACAAGCTTTTGTTTTCATTCTTTTTCTATTCTTAGCTAGCCTTCTGATGAAATACTTTCTTCTATTCTTTCAGTATAGTTTTAATATAATATATATCATAAAATAATAAATCAGCCTTCTGAAACATGGAGTCAACATTCTCATCTCTTCCCTCATTCTCTGACCCCTGTGAACACCATCACTCATGGGTCCTTCCTGGCCCTTTTTGGGATTATCTGGATGTCTCAGAGCCCTGTTGGCCTCTCTTGCTGTGTGTGTCTTTGCCCTGTGGCTCCAACCTGGCTGTGCTCACACCCAGAGCTGTGGCAGGTGGGGCTGAGWGCTGGGCTGGGGATGCTGACCCTGGCTCACAGCAGGGAATGGGGAAGCAGCAGGATCAGAGCCTCAGCTGGTAGCAGTGTTGTTCTGTGGGCTGCCCCTGGTCTGACCTGTGGAGGATCTGGCTCAGGTGCTTGGAGGTCTTGGTGGGTTTGAGCACTTGTGGCCTGCAGGGAATGGGAATTGCTCCTTAGGGAAGGGGAAATAAAAGGCCTTTGTGGTTTTATGCAGGTACTGAAATATAGCAGAGAAATATTCTAATTTTTAGTAAGTTTTATGTTGTATTTAACATCTCTTTTGGCAAGAGCTCAGGAGACACTTCTGTGGTGGGACAGTCACTGCCCCTGCTCTGGGAGGACACTGCTGCCATGGATTGAGCTTCCCCTGGCTTCTTCTCTGAGATTCCAGTCAGGTGAAATGCACAGAGGGAACTGCCCAGGTTGAGCTGCCCTGAGCAGGGTGAGATGGGCTTGGTCAGGCCACTGTGGCCTTCTCCTCCTCCATACTAGAACCATGGAAGGATCTGAGCTCCACAGCCTCACCCAGAATGTGATTTTGGAGCATCAAATCCCTTCCTTGAGGTGGTGGAAGACATGCCAGCTGCTTCCCTATGGTAGAAGAGGGATAAAATGGTGTTTTCCAGAAGCTGGATGMTGTTAAACCTCTTAGATGACTTTCCAAGAGCTGGATTGGCAGCCTGTGGCAGCTGGATCTGTGTTCTCCATATGGATGGAGGACATGGMGGCTGATGTTCCTCCCCCTCTGCTCCRCTAGCTGTTCCCATCACCAGCTCCAATAAACCCRTRTCTGAGGTCTGGTGTTTTCCTGGTGACCCCAGCCTGGAGCAGGTGGCAGGGTCGGTGATTTTCAGTGCTCCTGCCCTTGCTCAGGGTAGGTGTCCCCATGGGGYAGGTGGGTTTGTGTTCCTGTCCCCAAGCCAAGCACATGGCTGGGGAGTGAAGTCTGGTTTGAGGGGATTTCTTCCTTCCTGGGATAAGAAACAGCACAGGGAGAGTGAGAATGAGCCCCCAGAGCAGCACCTTCTCCAGGTGAGGAGATGGGCTCTGAAAAGATTGCTGAGCTTGAAATGAAAGGTGTCACTSTTACAGCTGCCCTGTGGCCCAGAGGAGCCCCAATGTCCCTGAAAAGTTTGTAGAGAACTGAAGGAAAGGCAGAGACACTGATGAGCTGTGGGGCCAGCTGAGGTGTGCACAGGMTGTGGCACAAAGAGCAGCAGAGGTTTCCAGAAACCTGCAGAAGCACCTGGGGTCAGCCCAGAGAGCTCCAAATTTGGGGTGAAATAATGGCAAAAATACCATTACTCAGCTCTTCACCCCCTTTCTGGATGCCTTGGAGTGGCTTTTCCCATCCTTATCCTTAATTTAGCCAGACCTTTGAATCCACTGGCTGCATCCTTGTCTATCCCTTATTTCCTGGGAGCAGTGTCAGCACTGCCCTGAAACTGGCTCAATCCAAATCTCCCTTTTCAGGCCTTACACCTCAAATCCTCACATTCAGGGGTTCAGGTGATTAAATCAAGGTGTGTAAATGGGTTCACCCTCCTGCCTGAGCCTCTCTGGCTCTGCTGAGGGCTGTGAGCACCAGCCTTGCTGGCTGGGAGAGATGCTGCTTTGCTCCAAGGTGGTGAAGGTTGAATGTTGCTTCTGGTAATGCCTGACTGGTCTCATTTAAAGAAGAAAAGAAGTAAATTATAACCTAGGTCCTCTAATTTTTCAAGGTTTTGGTCTCTTAGCTTTCTAASTGGGTAAGGCAAATCCTGCTTTGTTAGAAAGCTCAAAAATTCGATGCAAATCCAATTTTTTTCCCCTATATTCAGTGGCTTTGCCAAACAAACTATTGCTTCCAGATGAATTGCTGCACATTTGGCTGTTGTTGTGCTGCTTATTGGGGAAGATGAGCTTCATTCATGGCCTCACACACTGGTTTTAAACACAAAGCATCCTCTCTGCTGTCTCTGGAGGAAGATGCTGGAGGAAGGTTGTGTTCTTTGTCCCCAAAGCTTGGCAGGCACAACCTGAGAGGTTTTTTCTCACTCTTTAGCACCTGGTTCAGGTTTTTGGGGTTCAGCCTTTCCTGTCACACTGTCACAGCTTTTAGAGGCTGCTGTGGTTCCCACTGTGCTAGTGAATTACCTGCTGCCTCCCAGGCTCAGGATGAATTTTGATTTAGGAGTGAAAAGGGGTAATAAAAGCATAAAGAGCCATTAACATTCCTCCTGGCCATGGTGGGGRGTTTGTAGGGACTGGCTGTGGGTGATGTAGCTGTTCCCAGGGGTGAGTCACCCCCAAAGCAGAGTGGGACCAAGGCTCAGGGAATGTCCTGGCCAGGAGCTGGCCAGTGTCACCAGAGACCTCCCTCTGTCCCCTGGGAAAGGCTGTGGCTGTTGTGGGGAGGATCTGATGGCTGGGAGAACCAGGAATCCACCCATGGCCAAGGCAGGAAGGGMGATGGAACCTGGGCAGCCTCCCTGGAAATGGGGAATGGGGAGTCACAGCCTCTGGGGAGATGGGAAAACCCATCCCTGCAGACTCTGAGAGCACACTGGGGTGAGGTGAGGGCAGGGCTGACCCCTCTGTTTGGAGCAGGAGCTGAGCTCAGGGGGCTCTCYTGGCTGAGGGGAGGTGCAGCTCACCTGGAGTGAGCATCCATGTGCTGCTTATTAGCACTGCGAAGTCTCCAAAGGTCTGTTTGAATAACAAACTGGCATTTAATTAACATGTGTTCTGGATCCCAGGGAAGGCCAGGAAATATTCCTGGCAGTGGTGGTGGCTGTTCAGCACACAGTGCAGGGCTGGAGGCGAGCTCAGAGGAGCAGCTGAATTGTGCTGGGCTGGTGATGAGCCCTTGGTGGGATGAGGATGGGAATCTGCACAAACCAGTGACCAGGGCAGAGGTCCTGGCTGTGGCCTCAGCTCTGCCATGCCCAGGCCTGAGTGTMTCCCAGGAATGGGCTCCTGGTGGGGAAGGAGCCTGCTCCCTGCTGCTGCTCCCTGCTCCCCTGGACTCCTGAAGGGCCCTTTGGAGCATCATTCATGAGCTGGTGGTGTTGCAGGGCAGCTGCCAATGTCCCCCTCCACGTGCTGTGGGGTGTGCAGCTCTGCACTGCAGCTGGGCTATAAATGGGGTGGGCTTGTGGTGAGTGAGTGTCAGCTCCTTCCTGGGGCTGAGCCCAGCTTTTGTGGCTGTTTGTGCTGCTCCTTGTTCCCAGGGTCCTGCCAGACCCAGCTGTGCAGGGGAAGCTGCCTGTGCCCTTCAGTGCCTGCAGGGCTGTGGTGTGGGAACCCAGGACATCCCTCTGGCTGTCCAGGATGGCCAAGACCTCTGCCAGGGGGCTCAGAAGCCCTGACACAGAGCCCAGAACACCTGTGGGTTTGATTATGACCCATGGAGAAAATTACCAACCTTAGATGAAGATCTGCAAGCCATGACAAATTAAGTAGAATGATAGTGAAGTTATCACGGGGTGAAAAAGTAGATTTTGGGGATTTAGAATGGGGATTCAGGAGGCAAGATGGAGGGAGCTGGGCATGTCCAGCCTTTCTCCTTCTTCTTCTTGGCCTCCATCTTCTGCTGTGATGTTGGCACTTTTAGATTGGTTTAGAGTAGAAGCTCACTGTCTAACATAGGTGATAGGTATTGGAAAGTAATTGTAAATATTGTACACGTAGTTTTTAGCATAAAGACATAACACTGCCCTGGGGGCAGGCAGAGTGCCTGGAACTGTCCTGCTGGACAGACATGGGCAAGGCAGGAGAAAATTTTTTATAAATAAGACACAATAAACAACCTTGAGACCAAAAATTGAAGAGCTCCAACTCATTCCTCAAGCGCTGGGCTGGGAAAAGAGACTTTTAACATTCTTGGGGTCACAGCGACCCAGAAAGACCCTGAGACTGGGGGATGTCAAAYAATTATTTGCTTTAAAATCATCCAAAAAATCCTTTGGGTTGTGGYTGAATGCTGAAGTTCATGGTCCCTGGTCCAATTTAGGCTGAGGCTGTTCCTGTTTCTCCCTGAGTGACCAGCCCAGCCCAGCTTTGAGCCTCAACTATTGCAATTCAAAGGGAGGGAYACATGAAAATGCCCCAGCCTTGCCCAGAGCTTTCATGGCTCCTGAACTGTGCGAGCAGCCAGTCATAACCAAAATAAACATAGATGTGAGGCAGGAGCATGAACAGGAGAAATGGATAATGTCACAGTCCAGAAGTTAATCCCATTTAAAATTTGATTTTTGTATGTGAATAGCTTTCTTGGAGGTTCTCTCCAAAAGCCAAGTTTCTTGGTGTGTGCCAGAAATCATTCCTCAGATGGATTCTCTGCTTGGTGATTCGCTGCAGCAGAGGCTTTGCATCTTAACAATAAATAAAAAAACCCTTCTGAAATGCAAGTTATTTTATCCTAATCCTCTGCTGTCAAGTAAACACAGACAGAGGTTCCTTTGTTTTGAAATGGCCACTGAGAGAATTTATTCTGCAAACAAAGATGTAGATAAAAAAGGGCAACAGAGAAGTCTATAAATTTTGAATGTGGGAGATGCTTTGGAAGGGCTCTAGACTCAGGAGATTGAGTTTTCTGTGCCCTCTTCTCTCCTCTCATTTAGAATTTAATATGTTTGGTGATCCTTTTTTTCCCCCAAGCATCTTCCTTGCAGTTGTTTTACTGCCAGAGTCAGGGGGCAGGAGGCTGCTGCTGAAAAAGCACCAAATTCTGTAATCATGGATTTGGCTGTGGTCCCTGAGCCCGTGGCTGTGCCCCAGGCTGGATTTGGTGGGATGTGCATCCCGCTGGTGGAGCTTGCTGCTGCAGGGGATTAGCCAGGGAAAATCGGTTATTAAGTGGTGAAACGTGATTAGATGTGGCTGGAATGGTGCCTGCAACTGCTGTGGCTGCTTCAAAGAATCAAAAGCCTTTGGATTCCTCTTGCTGTTGGTTCCTGCAGGGTTGGGTGTGAGGTGCTGGAGGAATTTGCTGCAAACCCAGGGGAGGTGTGGGACAGGTCCTGAAACAGCTGGAGCAGAGCTCTGCCCTTGTCCTGGGCTGCTGTTTCCTGCAGAGGGCTCTGATTTCATTTCAGGTGACCTTGCTGGGACTCTGACAGGAGCATCTGAGGTGGCTCCCAGGTATCTCTGTGCTTGGGGTCACTGCTGCAGCAGAGGTTCTGGTGCTGAGGTCCTGGAATCTGCTGCCTTTGGGAAGTGGGGCTTTGCTGAGCTGCTGGGGCTGCTGGGATTTGTGTTTGCTGTTCCCATAACTGTTTTTTCAACCTGTATTTAAGTGTTTCCTGCTGCTCAGCTGCAGAGCTCAACACCTGCCTTTTCCCACCRCAGCATCTCCAGCTGGTTTCCTGTGGCTGACCACAGCTGGGCTCCTGTGCTGTGTTTCCTCCACCACTCTGGGAGCAGGATTGGTGGGAATGGGATGAAGGAAGGACAGGGGTGTGGAGAGCTGGTTTGAGAGCACAAGCTGGAAAACAGAAGCAAGGAGAGGTGAAGCTCAGCCTCTACAAGGCTGTTGCACCTTGTGCTAGGTTGCTGAGATGTGTTTTGGGGTCTGATCTCAGGGCTGCAGGATATGGACCTTGATGGGGTGATAAGCAGCTTGTGGGCTAGAACAGAGGTTTTCCCAGTCCTGCAGCACTGGCACATTGCAGCTGGGCAATGGTAACTCAACCTGGAATCTGTCTGGGGGTGGGCAGTGCAGTGCAGCAGCCCCTGCAGTGACTTCCCATGGTCTGTGATCCAGCAGGTCACCAAAGAACAGCTTCTGCTGCAAAAAGATTTGGTTAATTACATTCATTTTGGAGGGAATAAAAATAAATGTGGAAAAGAAAAAAAATTATAAATATAAATATAAATATAAATATAAATATAAATATAAATATAAATATAAATATAAATATAAAATATAAATAATGGGGAAGCCTGCCCTTGCTGGCTTGGGTGTCTTGTCCCACATGCAGACCATGGGGAGGCTGAGCACTGGGGCTTCCTTGTGGTGTCAGAATGGCTCTCGTTTGTCACGTTGGGCTACAGGACTCAGGAGAGGTCCAGAGCCACCAGCCAAGGCACGTTGTGCTGGAGATGGTGTGTAATGTCACCTGGCAGGAATCCTGCCCTGCTCTCCTCAAACCCTCTCAGTATTCCAGCTCTGCCTCTCCTGCTGCTTGCTCCAGTTCCTGGAGTCTCACCTGCTTAAAGCYATTTCTTCCATCAGTGAACACAGAAGAGGAGAGAGGGAGATGTTCAGGGCTGTGCAGCACAGCTGTAAGCTTTGGTGTTTGTGGTTTCTGTTTCTCTCCAGAGCAGGGGTGTCGTGGAGGGGTGGGAATTGTGCTGCAGATGGTAATGCTGAAGGTTGCTCGGGTTTTGTAGGGCATTTTCACCATTTCAGAGCCACAGCACCGTGAAGCAACGGGATCTCATGTTATTTCAATGCCTTGGATTGCTCCCTGAGGAGAGGAGCAGAGAGGSCAAATAGAAATGTGAGAACCTGCATGATCTCCTCAGAGGGGTCCTTTGCTCCTGCTCCCGGCTCTGCTGCTTTTCCTTCTGCTCCAGCAGCGTCCCAGCTGGGTTAGCATGGCCAGGTAACATCACCATTTGTTCTCACAGAGGAGGCAGAAAGGTCAGGCTCGGATTTGCTGATGATCAGAGTGAGCTTGAGTAACCCTGTCATCCCCCTCGCAGTCAGCTGTGCTGGGAGGGGAGCAGGAGGAGGAGGAGGAGGAGGATGAGGAGGTCTGTCCATGATCCTGACCCCCTGTGTACCCTCTCATTGTGAGGGCTGACAGCAGAGGAGGGCACAGCTCAGTTCAGCTCCATCCTGGCTGCACTGAGAGGCTGCTGAGCCCAAGAGAGCTTTAAAATAAAACACAGGTGTGTTCACCCTCCCTTATTGCTGTGCTGTGAAGGCCCCAACAAAGGAGAAATGATGAGGAGGACTCAATGGATATCAGAAGGCTAATTAAATATTTTATTATACTATATTATTCTATACATCTAAACTGAACCTGCCAAGCACTCAACCCTGCACATCCTGCACAGAATCTCGTGACTGTCACCCCACAGTCCCCACAGACACACACACCTGGCCCTGACAGGCCAAGGAAACAAAACACCATCACTGTGGGTAAACAATCTCCACATTGCATTCTACTTTTGCACAAACACAGGCACAGCAAATGATGAGAACTGTGTTTTCTTTCTCTGATGTTCAGAGAAATGTGAAACCCAGAAATATTCTTGGGAAAAATTGTGCCTTGCTTTTCTCTGTGAAGAGAAATGTGGGGCTASTCTCCCTCTCTCTCAGGAAAGGTAATTTTCAGGAGCCATTTGCAAATTTGGGTCACTACTGCTCATGACAGATCCCAGTCAGCTTCTGGGCAGAGCACACAGTTCTTCTGACAGGAGCTTGGGTTGGGCAGAACACCCAAAAGTTGCTTTGTGGCTTTGGGAATCCCTTTTCTTACCTGCTCTGGCTGGGGAGAGCACCTGGGAGRGAGGGCTTGGGCTGCTGCCTCCTTGAGACACAGCCCACAGACCTGTGGTTCCAGGGATGCTCCTGTTCCCTTTGCTTTCAAGTGTGGCATTCACATCCTCTGAAAAAATCCCTTCGCCCAGGATTTRTCTCCTGGGAAGCTGAGAAGCCTCAGAGAAAAGGAAAACAATTCTTTTTCTCATTTGCTTCTCCTGTGTTGTGCTCATGTGTGGAATGTGTTTGGAGATTGTTTACCCACAGGTGATTGTTTCATTGGATTCTGCTGGGAGTTGTTTTGACTCTTTGGCTAATCAGGGCCAGACTGTGTCAGGACTCTGGAAAGAGTCAGAAATTTTCAATATTATCTTTTTAGCATTCTGTAAGTATCCTTTCTGTATTCCTTAGTTAGTATAGTATTCTTGAATATAATACAGTATTATAAAGTAATAAATTAGCCTTCTGAGAACATGGAGTCAGATGCATCATTCCTGCCTTCATTGGGACATTCCCAGCAAATACAATATTCAAGAATCATGTGAGTTATAAATTTATCTTGCTGCCTTTAACGCTCAGCGGAGGCGACAGYAGAACCAGTTGTGAAGGCTCATGTGAGCAAGTGACAGTGACAGGGGAGGGAGGGAGGGAGCTGGGCAGGCTCTGCTCAGCAAACGGGGCACTAATTATCCCCAGTTTCTTCCTGAGTGAGTTATGAGCCTCTCCCGGGCTGCTGGTGTCATGTTTTGATGTTGTTTGCTGAGCAGCCCTTGATAACTGCAGCGTGCAGTGAGCAGCTTGTCAGGATCAGCGGATGCTGGAGCGTGTCTCGCTGGCAGAGCCCAGGATGCTGCTCCAGGAGGAGGGGTGAGACTGTTCTCAGGGTCTGAATTCAGAGTTTGCTTAGGTAAAACTCCCTCAAAAGACAGGAGGTTCCCCTCTTGTGGGAAATGAATTTGTAGAAAATTTTTAAACCTTGATAGAAGGTTTATATAGTGTGTATTTGGATGTAAATTTTAAGATAAGAAATGTTGACTTAGGAACGTTATGGAATAGGATAAATATTAAGAGTACTGAGAGTAACACTGTTGTTAGTGTTTTTAAAACACCTCTCAGTTATCCCATCTCTAAAAAAACCCAAAAACCTTAATCCAACACCCTCTCCCATCCCCTTTACCTGCACTGCCTGGGGTTTGTTATCCAGGCTGCTTTCCCAGGTGCRAGGTGTGGGTCTGAGTGTGGTGTCACCTCCCCAGCACCAGCTGGGACCTGCAGATCCTGCACGTCCCCAGTGCTTCCTCTTCCTGCTGCTGCATGCAGAGCTGGATTAGACTCTCCTGGAGCCTGTGGGTGCCAGCCAGGGGGGAAGCCACGTGGAGGAGCAGGCTGGGCAGCTCCTCAGTGCTTGGGGCTCACTTCCAGCCTCTCTGCTCCATCCCTTCCAAAGCCACTCCATGGATTCTTGGAGGCTGGAGCAGCCAGCTGATGCTGGAAGAAGTTGTGTGGTTGGTGCCAAGTGGAGCTGGCTGGCTCTGGGAGCATCTCCTTGGTGAGGAGCTGTGCTGGGAGCTGATGGGTTTTTGATTTCTCCTGGAGCAGCAGGGTTGGCTCTGGGGCTCCCCTGGAAATGCTGAGCTTGGCACCGTTCTGTAAGAGTCTGAATGAGAGATGCAGGACAACAGGCTGCTCTTCAAAATGCAGTTTATTGTATCCAGGATGTCACAGCAGTCCAGGGTCATGGGTGAGAGAGCCTGTCCCTACAGCTGTCAGCTCCAGCTGCAGGCAGGCCTGGAGTCCTGCATCCCTCATTCAGGCGCTTACTAATGGTGCCCCACGTTGGGCGCCACTGTAAGAGCTGAAATGAGAGATGCAGGACTCCAGGCAGCTCTTCAAAATGCAGTTTATTACATCCAAGGTGTCACAGCAGTCCAGGGTTGTGAGTGACAGAGCTGTGCCTACAGCTGTCAGCTCCAGCTGCAGGCAGGCCTGGAGACCCTTTGGTTTAGGTTACAATGCATTATAGACTTTTCCTTGCTGAGCATCTTAATACAGTAGAACCAATCTATACCTTAACTATTATCTATAGCCTATCATAACTACTATAGTTACCAGATTCATGTTACCATTCTCCAATCACTAAAAGTTAGTACATTACAGTTAAAGCTAGAAGTTGTTTTTCAGTTTTCTTGCAGTGGAAAATTCGGAGACCTTTTTTCTACTTGCAACATTTGCTGCCTTGTTTGCCTGTGCTKTCTTTCTGCTTGGTAAAAACATCTTCTTGTTTGAGGTGGGTTTATCCTTTGCTCTAAGTCATAAAAACCCCTTCTAACTAACACACCCTTTGCCTCCTTGGTTATCCAGTGAGACTGGCTCAGCAATTCTTTTCTTCTATATCAAAACTTGTTTCCATCTCTATTCCTTCTTCAGAGTCTACATTTTAAAATCTTTCTGCTAAGCATCCATATCTGTGAGACTTTCTTGTCAAACTTTCATCCTTCCCAACACCGTTCTCTTCCTCCCTTGTCCAAGCATTGGTGGGGAGAAAGGAGTTAAGGGAGACACCAAAGCCAGGCAGAGCCCAGCTGCAGGTGAGGACTTTCTGCCCCAACATTGCCTTTTGCCAGCTCCTGCTGYATGCTCAGCTGCCCCAAGGGCTCTTTGAGCAGGTGACACAACATCCATTTGTGCCAGCAGCATCACCATGCTGGGGTTTCACCCCATAGCCAACACAGGGGTGTCCTAAATCTGCATTTTTTCAGAAGCAGACCATTGTTTTGTCTGGATTGATTAAAAGCATGTGGCCTCTTCTTATTCTGCTGGTGTCCCCACTTCAGCCCCAAGCTCTGCATCCATCATTAGGTGCACTGTGCTCCCATCCTTGACCGACTCGTGGAGAGGGAGTTTAAAGTGGAGGTGTAAAACTTTACTGTCCTTATTAAATTGGTGTTGCAGGCAGGGAAATGAGAGCTGTTGAAATAATAAAAATAAAGGCATCCCTGGGGCTCCACGTGACACTGGATGTTCCTGCCCACTTCTGTGGGGATGTGCAAAATGCAAAATGCAGATTGGTGCTTTGCAGGGCACAGAGGGGTAAAGAGAAGTGTCAGGGCTGCTGTTGTAGTGGTTAAGGCTTAATCCACCCTGGGAAAATGTCTCTTCCTGAAGAAGTGCCTGTTTCATGCAATTAKTGCTCAGAATTGAATGCCTGCAGGCTTCAAGAGAAGAAAAAATTTATGCCACCAAACCTATTGGAAAATGGAAGTGTGAATTCACACACCTTGAAGTGAGGCAGCAGGGATGAGGACCTCAGGGATGTGTGCTGGCCCCTTCCCTGCTGGCCCTGTGTCAGAGGAGGCTGGAGCAGCTTCCTGCTGCCCTGGCACTCTGTTATCTCCATAAGCAGGGACACCCAGGGAATGATTAAATCAATTAATTGATTTTCTATAGCTCATAAGGAAGTCAAATGGCATTTCCATCAACTTGTGATGAGCCAACACCCCACCATGGCCAGGAGGAATGTTAATGGCTCTTTATGCTTTTATTACCCCTTTTCACTCCTAAATCAAAATTCATCCTGAGCCTGGGAGGCAGCAGGTACTTCAGAAAATAAAACTAGCACAGTGGGAACCATAGCAGCCTCTGTGAAAGCTGGGTTTTCCCATTGATTTATTTGTTTCTCTGGCTTAAACGAGAGAGCAGGGCTCAGTTCAGCTTGAGAAGAGATTAGCTGGGGCTCATCCTGCAGCTCTGCCAATGCCCCCCAGCTCTMGCCCTGCTGCTGCTTGGAGGATCTGGCCCCTGGGCTCYCTGGAGACTGATGGGTTTGGAGGAAGGGATGATTTATTTGCCTCTGGAAGCAAAGTGGCAGGATGCCCAGCACTGTTTGGCCAATCTTTTTGGCTGAAGGAGAAAGGGTGATCATTTTAGAGGTGTTAAATGAGTGAGTTCTGAAGAAATCACCTTTTGGGGCAGCTGTGAGTGTGGCTGTGGGCTGGAGCACTGGGTGTGCAGGGCTGGAGGATTGATGGGGGTGCTGAACCTCCTGGAGCCTTCCCTGGCTGGTTTTGGGCTGTGCAGGTGCTGGGTGCAATCCTTCCTTCCCTGCAGTCCATGGGGCACTGGCTGCTGGCAGTTCACTTGTCCCTGGATGGGCAATGGGGACCAGAAAGAGGAGAACCTAAAATGCTGGTGCTGTTGGGGAGACTCCTCCTGTAAACACCAAGAACCCACACGAAGGCTGGTCCCTGGCTCGTGGGTCTGTGGAGTCACTCTGGACTCTCCCTGTCCTGTGGGACCTGTGTGTGCTGCTTTTCACCTCAAACTGGGGGTCTCAGCTGCAAATCCAGGCTCCAGTTTGGCCCCAGCCCCAAAAGCATCCACCCCAGTGTGGGGTGCAGCCATGCCCCAGGAGCTCTGCTGTCCTTTGGGCTTTGCTACAGCACTGCCCTTCATCCATCCCTGTGCTGGAGCCCTTGTGTTTTYGGAAGCAATTTAAAATCAATGTTAATCTTGTAATTTGGAAGCCTGTCCTGCAGTGTGAGGTGTTTGAAGTGCTGCAGAACAGCTTAAAATGCAATTTAAAATAGTGCTGGCTGGCKATAGAGAAGCAACTAAAAACTCCCRGCTGCTGCTCTTTTAAAAGAAAAAGTGAAAGGGGGATGAGAAGGAGGAAGAAAGATGCGTTAAAAATATATATTAAAACAAATAAAAGCTGAACTGCAGCTTGTGTTGGGGTTGTGTGTATTCATCCCTCCTTCCCCAGCTTCCCAYCTCCCCCAGCCCATCTCCAGGGGCTGTGGGGGAGAGGAGGGGATCCAGCTCCCTTTACCTGCAGTGATGGCTCATGGCAGGACTCCTGGCACTGTCCCCATGTCCCAGAGGGGACATCAGGTCTCTGGTGTGTGTATGGTGGGGTAAGAAGCAATAAATCTGGGGGAAACAGCCCTGGGCTCTCCCTTGCAGCAGTGAAACGCTCCTGACTGGGAGTGTGAGTGTTTGTATTGTTCATTTTCCTGCCTTTTCTTATTTGTATGGAAATTGGGAGCAGACATGTTTGGGTGGAGCTGCAGGCTGTTCCTGCAGGGTTTCCTTTGGGGTGGGAGGGAGCTGGAGGGGTGGAAAAGCATCAGGACCCTCTTGTGCAGGCTCAGCTCGGGGTCCTGCAGCTGAGGGAGGGAGGGAGGAACGAGACCCCAGAGCCAGAGGGGCTGGGACAGGGACACCTTGGGGTGGTTTCCTCCTCCAGGAAGCCTCTGGGGCATCATGCCAGCAGGAGAACCCACCGTGTGAGGGGCAGGGGCTGCAGGAGGGGAGCAGAGATGCAGCTCATTGCTGCRGAAGCTGTTGGCRGTGGATCCCAAGTGYGAGGAARAGCAGATTTGTCTTTACAAACAAGCTGTGGGTCTGCTGGTGGATAAAACCAGCACTGGGAGATCAAAGAAACAATGGGAAGGATTCCACTGATGGATGAATGGAAAATMATATTTGCTTTTACAAATAAACTTTAGGTTTGCTGATAAATGAAATTAGGCATTGAAAGATGAAAGAAACAACYGGGAAGGYAAAACCCTAAATTCTGTAAGAATTAAAAATTYAWAGGMAYGGTTGWACATTAGAGGGYAATCTRTGGTATCAGGAGTTTCAGGAAGTCTGAACCTTTCAAGTACCTCAGCCAGTGGYGGGAGAGAGAGGGAAATTGGGYTAAAAAGGAGGCTGWGTCCTCCAAAAATTGGAAAGGCCCAGGGGAATGCCCCATGGCCTCTCCCTTTATTCAAATAAAGTKAKAGGATTCCTCTGTCTCCTTTTTGGACATAAACCTCTGGTGTTTGTGGATTAATTTTCCTAACACAAGGATGTGGCTTTGCAGTTGTTACAGATGAGCAATGAGATGGTTGGCTCTCACAGTTAAGGTGTGAACATTATGTGTCTGTTAAGAGAAGTTTTGTAGATATAGTTATGTTACTGTAATATGTCCTCCCCCTTGCATTGTTATCATGGGATGGCCTTGGTACTTGGGACATTTGGGAGGGTTTACTTGTTACTATGATAACACCTGACCTCCAACCAAGGTGTAAAAAAGTGATCTGCACCTCTGGACAGCAAGGAAGGAGTCAACTGACAGGACTCCAGGAGGMGCTAGAGATATAAAGGGTTTTGAAGAGGAGCACGTGGCTGGTAGTCATGGGGGCGCCCAGTGGTGTAATTTTTCCTTACTTAGTCCTTTTGTTGTAGTTGTCGTTAAAGTTTAATAAAATTTTAAAAAGTGAGCAGTCGTTTCTCACAGTGTGACAGTCTGGGAGTGAGATGGGCAGACCAGTGCCTGGCTGTAGGGGTGGCATGAGGCCTCCAGGAGAGATTTTTGGGGCTGAACGGGGTTATTTCCRACCTGCTGGTGCTGCTTTGGGCAGCAGGGTCTGGCTCTCAGCAGGGACAGAGGGGGACATTTGTCCCCCTGCTGCCATGGAGCCCAGGTGCTGCTGCTGTGGGGGGCTGCAGGAAGGCAGGGGGGTCTCCTGAGCCCAGGGAAGGGTTGCAATTGCTGCTGTCACACGGCTGCACCTGCAGTGCTGTCTTGGTTTGGAAAGCCAGGTGTCTGCTAAGGAAGGCYGGAGCCTCCCCTGAAATGGAAAATGTAAARCCCCTCCCTCRGAATTGCTATAAATTTTAAATTAAGGGGCTCTCAGGCAAAAGTATGGGAGAAGGAWTAACAGTTCTTTATTAGGGAAGAAAATAAAAAGGTAAAATAAACAATGCAGTAACTAAACCAACACTGACAGAGTCA
This sequence comes from Sporophila hypoxantha, assembly GCA_002167245.1. Lineage (NCBI taxonomy): Eukaryota > Metazoa > Chordata > Aves > Passeriformes > Thraupidae > Sporophila > Sporophila hypoxantha. The sequence goes on from NDFG01000151.1 coordinate 1,701,994, forward strand.
GAACCCAACCTGACACCCTGTGGGTCAGGGTGTTGGCAGCCAGCGTCCCATTGGAATTGTGGCTCAGCCCTCCTGCAGTGTCAGGGGTGCTCTGCTGGAGCAGGATCCTGGAGAGAGTGCAGTCTCTTCCTCTGAAGATCCAGGGGAAGAAGAGGCAGCTGCTGTTCCTCTGGGAATCCATGAGGAAGCTGTGCTGGGTGTCCAGTCTCAGATTATATCCGGTAGGAATGCTTGGCTCCTCCCTCTGGCTCCATCTCCCAATGGATGCTGTAGTTCTTATCACCATGCAGGGACATTCAATAGCTGTTATCAGCAGGTGTCTCCCCTGAGAGAGGATTGGGTGTGGAAGAGATAAGGCAAACTGCCCACTAAACAGAAGCCAGCTGCCACACAGATGGCAGATAGACCTTGCCTTGCAATCTGGGACAAGAGCCCTGGGCCAGTCCTGCCTGCCCTGGTTGTTGGGAGGGCACAGAGGGTCTGACAGGCTCTGCRTGCCCAGGGATGCAGGGAYAGTGAGGGAAAACACCCTGGGCTGCACATTGACACAGCAGTGCAACAGGGGAGGCATCAATCCAGGAGGAGGTGATAGCAGGCAGGTGGGACATAATCCACTTTACCAGCCAGTGGCTTAAGGCTGCTTAATTTGGCTGATTACCAGGAGCTGCTTTACTGCCGGTGCTCCCAGGGCTCAGCAGRGGATCGATGGTGCTGCTGGAGCTCTGCTGAAGTGTCCACTTCACCAGCAGCCCCTGAGCTCCTTCATGGGCACCTCCAGCTGTGTGGCAGCTCCCTGTGTGCCTCCTGGGGCTCTCTTCCTTTGGGGCCCTGGCTAAGCAGGTCTGTGTTTTCTCTGTATAACCTAAATTAGTAAATCTGGAGCAGTTTAATGGCAGATGTGGGTGGATTTGCTGGCAGCAATAACTGGCTGGGAGCCCATGCTGGGGAATGGGTGCCCTTAAAGGGTGCAGACACCCTGAGGGACCTTCTCCATCCCTGGAGCAGCTTCCCCAAAGGGATGGAGACAGGAGGGGCCATTGCTGCCAACCTGAGCCTGGCCTTGGGCTCTCTTGTTTGCAGTTAGAGCTGGGTCTCTGGGCTGTGATTGCAATGGATTATGTGTCAGAGTTAGTCCTTGGCTAGTTGGCTCTTTGGTCTTTTAATCTGCTTGAATCAAAATCGATAGTGAAAGTAAATAGAGGAGCATCAGAGGGGCAGGCAATCAAAGGGCTGGGGCTTTGCTCCCTGGGGACATGCCAGGGTGGATGGGATCCCAGGARAGCCCTGGGTACCACCCCAAGGAGCTGGGCATGAGGTCTGGGTGTGCCTCAGCCCCACTTGAGATCCTCTGCTTTCCTCTGCAATAAATCTTTCAAGATTGTGCTGCCCTTTTGGGAGGTTTAAGTAGCCTGGAGTTGTCCTTTAAAGGAGAAAACCACAGCAAATGATGCTTTAGATTGAAATTAATTCAGCTGGTATTTTCAATGGACATAGGTAATATCTCACTGTGTCTGAGCTCCAGCACCAGCAGGGGATTTGCTGTTGTGGGATGGCCAGGCAGGGCTGTGACACATCTGAGAAMGGAGGGGACCAACAGCCAACCAGCCAGGTTATGGATATTGGGAATACAGTGTGGGATTGCATTTTAAAGGAGACTCAYGGYTGKCCTRATCACTCTCTACAACTCCCTGAAAGGTGCCTGTGCTCAGSTGGGGCTGGGCTCTTTCTCCAGGKAGCACTGACAGAACCAGAGCACACAYCCWCAAGCTGCACCAAGGGAAATACAMMTTGGATATTAGGAAAAAGTTTTTRACAGAAGGAGTGATAAAGTAATATTGTGGCAGGGGTCCCCCAGCCAGGGAATAAAGAGCTTTGACACCATGATTTTGGAAGGATGAATAAAAGCTTTATTAACCTATACTAWACTACATACTACACWAGAGGAAATTTTTCACTGTGAYAGTGATGAGACACAGGAACAGAAAAGGMGTGGATGCACCATCCCTGGAAGTGCTCAAGGCCAGGTTGGATGGGGCTCTGAGCAACCTGATCTAGTGGAATTGTCCTGGCCCATGGCAGGAGGATTGGAACTGGGTGATCTTCAGGGTCCCCTCCAACCCAAACCATTCTGATAACACGAAGGGGTGGCCAAGGAGGAAAGGAGATGCTCCTTTCTCAGCTGCTCTCCACTCCTGCATGGTCAGAGAACTGCAGAAACACAGAATATCCTGAACTGGGAGGATCCACAAGGATCACTGAGTTCCACTGAGCTTCACCMTTGAGTTCAGGTTGGCACACGCAGCAGAACTGCCCTGACTGCTCATCCTGCTCCTGTTCTGCAGGTCCCAGTGGCAGGCACTGGCAGGGGGTGACGCCTGCTCACGGCTGCTTTCACTCCAAGCAGGTATTTTAAAGACAAGTGCGTCATTAGTGAATTCCCCAGGGTTTCAACCCGTCCAAATTTGAGCATATTGGCTGTTGACTATTCCGCTGGTTTCACAGAGAAGCTATTCCTTCTTCCACAAGACATCACCCTTAGGGGTTGCTTTCCTTTTTTCCCCTGATTTCATCCAATTACTTAGCTGTGTGCTCTTCAGAAGCCCCATAAATAATTCTCCTCCCTCTGCTGTGTTTACCAGTGTGTCTCATGAAATCCAGTAAGATATGATTGATTGCAATCATTATTTCCTAGTGCTGCTATGAAAACCTCTGTCAGTTCAGTGATTGCCTAGAAAGCGTGGCTGCCACTCAGGAAAACTGTCAAAACCCTGTCATACTTTAACAAACTCCAATTAATCTATTGGTTGGGTTTTCTTGTATTTGCTGTCCCATCATAGCTGATTATCAGGGGAAATTAGAATATTTTCCCTTTCTAATTAGCAGCTTGGTGGCTTTGTTTTTTAAAAGAGAGTGGTCTTCAGCACTGCCTAATTTTTCAGAACTGTTTTACTGGGGTTTTGTGCTGTTAAGGTGGGTTTGGGTTTATCCTGGCTGCCTGCAGTGCTGTGGGTAAAATCTCCTTGGGGATCTTCACCCCTGGCTTTAGGGAGAAGCCTGAGCTCCTGGCCAGGATCTCCTCCATCCTCTGGATCCCCGTGCCTGGCTCAGGCAGCTGAGCAGCCCTGGGTGGGAGTCTGAGTCTCTGTTCCAGGTTAACAAATTAATCCTGGCTCTTGCATTTTTAAAAGAGTCGCTTCAGCACTTTTCCTCCTTTCTTCTGCTTTTAATGAGACACACTTTCCAAGAGATGTAATAATCATTGCCAAAAATGTCAAGTCGTTGTTAGCTTCCTTAAGCTGCTGGAAAAACAACAACAACAACAAAGCCCAGGAACAGAAAGAGAGAGGTGTTGATGRGGAAGAGCTTTGACTTCATCTCCAAGTGCCAGGGGAGGGCTGGGGGAAATGTGTCCTGCCTCAGCTCTGCTCTCTGGCAGGCTGCCCCAAAAGATAATGCAGGGAAAGCTGGGATTTTTTTTATTACTATTTTTACTTAGTATTTGGGATTTTTTAAAATTTCTTTATTTGAGAAGGAATATCTCGGCTTGCTGTTGACAGCAAAGCTCAGAGCTCTGCTCTCAGAGCCTCCTGCAGRGGCTCAAAACCAGCTGGGAATGGGATGGTGGCAGTGACAGGAGGGGAGATCTCAGGGAAATTCAGGGAAGCCCCTGGGAACATCAGGGGCCAGGCTGGTGGTGGGTGCAGGGCTGGAGCTGTGGCTCTCTGGGATCCACAGGGAAATGGATTTGTGCCCTGGTGGGAATATCCTCGTCCCTCATTAGTGATTTGGGAGCAGAGCTGTCTTGTCAGCTGTGCTTCTGTGATGAAGCCTTGGAGCAGCGTCCTTGCCTGGGCTGCCAGGAAATCTCCATCTCCACTSCCTTCCCAGGCACTGTGTGTACCCAATCTCTGTGTGTACCCAGCAAACTGTCACAACCTGACCCCCCAAACAAGCTGGGATCCAAATCCCCAGGCCAGGATGGACTCCATGGGAATCTGGGGGTGGAGGTTTCAGCCTCTCTGGCCAGCTGTAGGGGTTGGGTCAGGTTTTTTCCTGACCTCCAGCCTCACCCACTGCAGRACAAGAGGGATCAGTAATTGCTGTCTCATGCAAAAACTGAGTTTAAGGTCTAAGCTCTGACCTGCTGGCCATGCTGGGATGTCAGAGCAGGAGCAAATTCTGAGTAGAAATGCCCATTTTGGGGGATGGTCAGTCCTGGGATGGACAGAGGGTGCTGGGGGCTGCAGCCCATGAACACAGCCCAGCTTTGGGAGGGATGTCACTGGAATGGGCTCAGTCTYTGGACAAATAACTAAAGTGGATTTTCTGATTTAAGCCTATGTCAGAGCTGTTCTATTTCCCTTGGCTGTGCCTTTTTGTGATTTTCTCAGCTGTGTTTGTGGCAGCCCTTGTCAAAACAGAGCTCCAGGTTCCAAAATTCCACTTTTTTACCTCCCCACAGCATCTTTTAATTACAGGCTCATTAGTGCTGCTGCTCTTCAGTGGGACAGGCTGTGACTTTGGTATCACCCAGGGGACAGGGTGACRTTCCTGGTGGGTTGGCAAGGTGGCTCCTGCATTCCCACACCCCCAGGAAGGTCTGGGGCTGCACAGGACCTTGAGCACCCACTGATTGAAGCAGAAGTCACTGATTCTTGCCATGGAGCTGAGGGAATGTCTGGGGAAGAGCCCAGTTTCACTCTCCATGAATGGTGGTTTGTTCTCTTTTTTTGAGGAATTGCTTTTGCTCTCAATGTTTCTTCTGTTTTGTTAGATAGAGTCAGGAAAAATAACGTGCTGCTGATAATCTCAGCCAAGCATGGAAGGCAGCCTTTGGCAASGTCTGGCTGGCCCAGTGTCATCTTCTTGGAGGGGTTAAGGGTTGGCTCACAACCCRGTGTTCGTGTGCCCTGCCGCAGTGATCCGATGTTATCCCAGAGCCTGCTGGGGTGAGAGCCTGGCAGGGGAGTGTGGGGGGCTGGAGCTGCAGTGCCAGTGCTGCCTTCCCTGGGAAGCTGCCTGTTGGGGAAGATGAAACAGGAAAGCCTTATCAATATGATTGCCTGGCAAAAGATTTTGAGAATATAGAAACTATAAGCGAGATTGAAATGAAAGCAAGCTTTGAGATATCTCAGTTACTGAACAACTGGAAAACAATGGTGTGGCTGGCTGAAGGTAATCCCCTTTTGATGGAGCAACACCCTCTGCTTGCAGACAGCTCCAAGGGTCAGAGCAGACCCTGCCAGCTTGGCAGAAGGGACCCAAAGAGGAGTTTGTAGGGTTTAAAATGTAACACAGTATGGCAGTGTAGTGATTCTTATAGGCTGTATGTAAATGTTGTAGGATTTGTATCTTGTACTAGATTGGTTAGTGAGAATCAGAATATTCAACACAGAAGYAGATTTATTGTATTGTAATGGGAACTTCACTCTCTTACCCTTTTATGCTCTTACTCCCTCATTCTCTCTCCCCCTCTCTTCTCTCTTTGCTGCTCTGAGCTGTGGCTGGCAGCTCCCAGCAGGGCCCTGCACCCAGGCCCTTTGCAATAAACCCCAAGTTCCACAACCTGGCTTCAAAAATCTCTCGTCTCCGTCCGTCCTGACCCTCCTACCCCCCGATGCTCCTACACTGCCRTCCCTGGGAATCAGCCTTCCCAGCCCCTGGGAGCTCTGGCTGAAGAGTGGGTGAATTCCTGGGGGAGCAGGGATGGAGCCGGCACTGCAGCTCTGCAGCAGCAGGAGCTGTCACGGTGCCTCTGATCCCGCCATGGCCACKCCCTGCTCTCATCTGAACACCCAAACACCCACACCAAGGCCTCTGTGCTGTTTCATGTGCTCAGCCAGGTCCTATGGGGAGGAGAAGCCCGTGCCAGGGCTGTCCCTGGCKCACAATGCCATTGGGATGCCCTGATCCATCCTGCCACCCTGGCTGTGCCAGGATAGGGAATCCCAAACTCCCTCTGCCTTTACAAGACTGGTTGTGCATCTGTTTGGAGGTGCATGAGGTGTCCCTAAGTCCTGATAGCCACCTGATAGCCACTGAGGACATCCAGCAGCTGCTCTCCTTCCCCAGTGCCACCCCCCTGGCTCCTGCTGCTCCCTAAATTAAATATGTGCTGCCTCTTGGAAAGCACATGAGAGTGGAACGGCAGAGATAAGCTAAACGGGAGAGGTTCAGGGGATTATGCACTGATTAAGTTATTACCAACGTGAAATGAGCCGAGCTGAGATGAAACAGGAGCTTTATTTTCTGTTCCCTGGCTCTGGGCTCGCTCCCTGTCACTAGATGGCAAATCAAGCTGGGAGCCAGGAGCTCCTGGATCCCCCTGAGCTTTCCAGCAGGTCAGTGCCATGCAAACCCATGGGAAACAGTGTGAAACAGGGCTGGGAACTGGGGGCTTTCACTGCTGGGGGGGTTTCTGAGATGCAGCACTTGAGCTATCTCCAGTGCTGGGTCACACACCCCATTGCAGATTTAAGCAGAAAATTTCTTATTTTCTGTAACAGGAAAATCCGGTGCTGCTGGGAGGATGTGTTGGGGGAGCACCACCCCTTTGATTAGTTTCCCATGTTTTTCCTTAAGCATCCTCTGCAGGCTGCTGTCAAAGGCAGGATGCTGGGCTAGGTGGAGAGTGAAAAATAGAAYTGCCAAATGAAAGGCTGTTTGGTTGGTGCTTGGGAATAAAGTCAGTTTGGCATAAGCCCTCGGGACTGTGACGGTGTTTGCAGGGCTTTTAGGATGAGGGAAGAGATGAGGATCTGACTCCATGTTTCAGAAGGCTGATTTATTATTTTATGATATATATTATATTAAAACTATACTAAAAGAATAGAAGAAAGGATTTCATCAGAAGGCTAGCTAAGGATAGAAAAAGGAAGAATAGTAACAGAGTCCAAGCCAGCTGACTGTGATTGGCCATTAATTAGAAACAACCACATGAGACCAATCCCAGATGCACCTGTTGCATTCCACAGCAGCAGATAATCAATGTTTACATTTTGTTCCTGAGGCCTCTCAGCTTCTCAGGAGAAAAAATCCTAAGGAAGGGATTTTTGAGAAAATGTGTCTGTGACAGGGACAGGCTGGATCAGGTGSATAAGTCAGGAGTTCATGCCTGGTGAGGGGATCCAGGCTGAGATAACCACTGGCTCTCCTGTATTTTCTGTCCCATCATTGATGGGACTGGAGGAGCCCAGCTGGATTTGGGCAGGGATTTACCCTGCTCGGGCAGGATGATGGGGCTGTGGGGCAGAGCCAGGGAGGGGACACGGGCACAGCAGGGCACTGAGYTGCTCCAAACACCACCGAGCCCACCCGTGGGGGTGGGGAGGAGCAGGGGCAGCTGTGGGGCTGCCAGGGGCTCCCTGGGCGAGGTGTGCCATGCCAGGCTGGCTTGTCTCAGCTCTCTCTGTGTGCTGCAGTGATGGGCGCGCTGGAGTCCCGAGGGGTGCTGCGCAGGATGAGCGACATGCTGGAGATGCTGATGAAGAGGATGGACATCCTGGCCAGGCTGGAGAACAGCACTGACTTCCACAAAGGGGATGAAGCACGGTTCCCTCTGGACAGGTCAGTCAGACCCTGTGGAGCAGTGCTGGGTGTGGGAGCACCCCAATGTGCTYAGCTGCTCTGAGGGTGGTGGGACCCAACGGGACTTGGGCCTTGGGGAGATCTCTTTCAGTCTCATTTGCCATGTCTGGAACCTTTTCTTTGGGGATTAATGAACTGACTGTGATTTTTAGGACTAGAGGTCATACCCCCCAAGCTTGTCAGAGTCCAAGAAGCATTTGCACCATGCTGTCAGGCACACTGTGTGATTTTTGGGGGTGTCCAGTGRAGGGCCAGGAGCTGGACTCAGTGATCCTTGTGGGTGTTGTCTAACTTGGGATATTCRATGATTCCAAGATGTCCTGAAGCAGCTGTCCCAGCTGCAGGTGTGGCAGTGTCTGCACTGCTGTGGTGCAGCTGGAGGTGGGAATTGCTGAGCATCACCTGGCGTGTGGGATGTGCTCCCTGAGCTCAGGACACTTGCTCTGTGCCTGTACTCCATGGGTAGCTGTGGGAGCTGGTGGTTGCTCGGAATCCAGGGCTGATGTGCTCAGCCTTGGAGCTGAGCAAGGTTTAAAATGTGCAGAAGGGCTTAAAATGATGCCCTGGCTCCCTGTGATGCACATRTCAGCTGGCAGTGTYAGAGGTGCCATCAGACCTCCCTGTCGTGGCACACTGATTCACTAAAAAGACATTTCCCTGTGCTCTGGGAGCRTTTAAACATTCATTGATACTAATTGGAGTGTCAGTGCACAAATTATAACTGGTGGTGGGGGAGCAGAGATGAAAAACCACAGGGGCAGCACTTGGGACAAACCTGGCAGTGTGGAAAWGATGCCAGTGTGGATTTTGCTCAGGTGGAGCCTCAGGTGACACAAGAGAGGTGGGTGGCAGGGATGTGACATGCAGGGGTCACCCCTGCCCTGTTCTGTGCTGACAGCACAGGAGCTGAGCTGCATRCTGCTGGATCCCTCATAACATTCCCACCTCCACCTCCTGCCATCACTGTGCTTTTCCCTGCTCCCATCAGCATTTCCATCCSTCTCCCTCGCTTTCCTCACGAGCCTCTTTTGTGCCTATAACAGAAAACAAAGTCAGTGAGCCTGTAATTAAAGGCTGAGCTCTGCCACAGTGCCTGCACACCTGAGCTAGAGCTGCAGGGCAGCCGTGGAATGCGTGGTCCTGCCTTTTATGTAGCATCATTTCCAGCAATGAGAAAATGAAATTTGCCTCAGCCACGGTAGGTGCTGGGATTTTGTTGTTCTGAGGCTGGCTGGTACCCAAGTGAGTGAGATCACCAATAATCCCAGAGAGGAGTGGACAGGACTATTACAGCCAGTCACTGGAAGGTGCTTGCTCACATTGAACAATTTTCTTGGCCAGTTTTGTGTTAAAAGAACCACTAATTTCAGGTGATGGTTGTTTCTCTACACCAGCAGCCAAGAGAGAAACTTAAAAGCGTTTCTGTGGGCTGGCAGCAGTGGCTGCAGATGGGGATTTGGTGCTTCAGATCTGCTGTGGGAGTGATGGCTCTGGGGCCATCACCTGGAGAGAGGATGGGAGCTGATGGACCCACATCAGAAGAGCCTCAGGTGTTGTGTGTGTGCTCAGATGGGCCTGAGGGGCTGAGATCACAGATGTCTTAATTTGCAGGAACAGAAAGTCAGGGGCAATGAGTTTATCACCTTTTGCTCCTTATAGCGCACCCCTAAAGAGAAATCAATTCTCTTCACCTGATTCTGCATCCAAACCCATCTGTCTCCTCTCCTTGTTCTCACCTGGCGTCTGAAGGTCCCGTTCGGGTCATGGGGCAGAGCATCTCCAGGTGGAGCAGCCACCACGGGGGAGTMTCTCATGGGTGGGATTTTYCTGTGGCAGTCCCTAATGAAGCACYGGCAGCATTTGCCAACACTTGGGAAGCATTTCCTGAGCTCCCTTCCTTCCCTGCAGCCCTGGGTGTGGCTGAGGGCTGTGCCCAGAGGGGATGGSATGTGTTGGAGGTGTCACAGCTGTRCTGGGTCTCAGCAGGTCTGAGTGGCTCCACCTCTGCTGCCACACGTGCTGCCTCATGCAGGGTGACCCTTCTTGGCTTGTCCTGGTCCCTGCTGCCCCCTGAGGGGTGCATGAGGCAGCTGGAAGGGTTCAGAGCCGTCCTGCTCTGAGCAGAGCCTGGCTCTGTGCTGATCCCACAGCTCTGGGTGCTCTCTGGAGCTGAGCAGAGCATCCCGGGGGGGATCCAAAAGCAGCTGCTGTGAAACCCTGTGGAGTCAGGGTGCTGAGCTCCCTGTCCCTTGAGGGTAACCAGCTGCAGTCCTGGGGACCCCTGTGCTGAGGTGGGATTGGGCACCTCCAGCTGCCCCAGGGCCCAGCAATGACTCCTGGACCTGGATCAGCCCCACYGAGACACCCAGGAGCTGTTCCTTGTTGGATCCCGGGATTCCACCAAGGGCTTGTCTCCTTCCCTCCCTGCCTCTGTCTCTTTGATCACCAGTGACCGACTTGAGGRTGTCAGGGAAAGATAATACAATTAAAGGGTGGTAATTTCAAAGGGATTTTACTCTTCAAAGCGTCCCTGCTTGGCACAGCTGCCTTCGTCTCCTTCCCGCTCTGCACAGCTGCCAGCGTGGGCTTTGTGGTTCCAGTTGCCCAAAAGTGGATTAATTCTTGTTRTTACAAAGTGCTCTCCTGCTTAAGGCTGGATCTCCAGTGGAATCAGGAGGGCTGGGTTTTGCAGAGCTCCAGCTGAGAGGAAGGAGGTGAAGGCTTTGCTGAGCTTTATGGAATAACCTGTGAGCACTGTACCACTCCAGCAGAGGCTTYGGGTGGCTTTACCCCTTGGAAAGTGCAAGGAAAAGTCTGTATATGCAGGGTGGCATTAATGGCCTGCCTTGGAAAGCCTCCCAGCTTTCCAAGCTGCAAAATCTTTCTTCCTCCATTGGGGCTGTCTGATAAAATATTCRACAGGTGCTTCCATTTCCAGCTGATAAAACTCTTGGAAAACCCAAATGTCCCACTCCAATTTTCTTCCTGCCCAAAGGTTTTGTGGGATGGCACYCAGGCTGCACCTGGGAACTCCAGGGGTTGCTGGCTCCCTTCTCCAGCCCTGCCTGGGCTCCCTGCTGCCTGCATCCTGCCCGTGCTGGGAAGGGAAGGATGGATTCCCTAACGAGGGCCAGCAGGCTGCCAGTCAGCTGCAGGAAAATCAATACTGCTGCTAATTGAATGCAACCCTCGTAAATCATCAGAGGGGAAYGAAATTAGGCATACTTATGGAAACCTCCTGGAGAGATGTTTACTGGCCAAGGGAAATATTAGTTTGCAGGGGAAGTGTTGATCTCTTGCTGAAAAGTGCTTAGGAGGGAGGGAGGGAGGGGAGGAGGGGGTCTGAAGTGGCTGACCCAAGCTGGCACTGTAACCCAGCAGTGTTGGGGCTTGGAAAAGCCCTTTTCCAGGAGCTGGGCTGCCCCTGCCCACCTCACCCCAAAGGGCATGGCAGAGGGGAAGGCTGGGGTCTGCAGCAGTGGCATTCCTGGTCATCCCTGTCCCCACGTGGTGGTTAGCCTGCAAAGGGTGTTATTTGCTAACGACTGATTAATCTTCAAGCTTAATTACTGCCAAGGCTCAGTTAATTTCCACACACTTTAAGTATTTGTTCTTGTAATCATTACATGGCTCCATATTCCCCCAGTAATTAAAAGTCTCGCAATATGACACTAAATGGATGATGTTCCTGCATCCTGCCAGCCTGGCTCTATTAATTCCTGAATTGTTGCTGGTGGTGAGCTGGCTYCAGAGAAATCACTGCCAAGGCTGTGGTGTCCTGCTGCCCAGGTGAGCCTGGAGCAGTCCTGGGCCCCTCTGAGCATTGGCTCCCATCTCCTGAGGGGCTCAGAGGGGGCCAAGCTGTTCAGAGCAGCCCAGGGGAGGTGAGACCCAACCTGGGGTCCAGCCTGGCTTTGCTGGGTGTTGGTTCTGCTGAGCTGAGCTCTGCTYCAGGAGCAGGGGTGCATCAGGAGACAGGAGCCTTCCTCCCCAGCACTCACCTTCCTCACAGGTCCCACAGCCCATTCCATCCTGGCAGAGGGGATGAGTTGTTCCTTGCCAGCTCCTGAGGATGTCTCCAGCCTGGCCCTGGATGATTTCACAGAATTCACAGAATCACTGGGCTGGAAGAGACCTTCAAGATCATCGAGTCCAACCCAGCCTCAACACCTCAACTCAACCCTGGCACCCAGTGCCACATCCAGGCTTTGTTAAACACACCCAGGGATGGGGACTCCACCACCTCCCCAGGCAGAACATCCCAGAACTTTATCACCCTTTCTGTGAAAAAAACTTTTTCCTGATATCCAGCCTGTATTTCCCTTGGTGCAGCTTGAGGCTGTGTGCTCTGGCTGTGTCAGTGCTGCTGGAGAAAGAGCCCAGCCCCAGCTGAGCACAGGCACCTTTCAGGAGCTGTGCAGAGTGATGGGGGCAGCCCTGAGTCTCCTTTTCTCCAGGCTGAGCACCCCCATTTCAGTGTTACTTGGAGAGGATGGGCACAGTGTAGGGACTCACTGCTGGTCTGGAGTCCCCATCAGGATGAGGAGAGGACAGAAATGGGGGAACTCAGGCCTGGGCAGCTGAGATAAATTGCTTTTCTCTCTAAAGCAGAGCAGGGAGGRGGCTGTGTGCTGCCAGCAGGTCAGCAGGGTCCATCCATGCACCCACATTTCCAGAAAGGCTGTGGCACCATGGAAGAGCCCCACAGCCCAAATGGTGCTGGGCATCACCAGCATGGTGGTAGGACAGGTACCAAGGTATGCCCAGGTCACTCCCACCCTCCCCTCCTGCTCCCAGGCCTGCACCTCCCCCAGCACCTCCTGCTCAATTTGCTGAAATTAATTATGCAATTGGCTTTGCTTTCTGTTTATTTTTAAAACATATTTTTATTTTTAATATTTATATTTTTATAATTTAATATTTATATTTAAGCTACATCATTTATATTTATATTTATATTTATATTTATATTTATATTTATATTTATATTTATATTTATATTTATATTTATAGATACATTTACAGATACATTTATATTTATTTTGTATTTATATTTATGTTTAATATTTAATGTTTAATAATTAATTTTATTTCCATGCCAAAGCGCTGYCACACTGGAAACTGCCTTATCACAGGGCTGGCAAATGAGGCTTCTTGAATGAGCACCTGAGGRCAAGTGCAGTCCCTGGTGGTTTTGTGCTGTGGTTGTTTTTGGTGGCTGCACAGGGGCCGGGCTGGGCAGTGGTGATGTGGAGCTGCCTTTACCCAGCCTCTGTGTCTGCTTTACCCCACAAGGAAAATCAGAACCTGTTAACCTCCAGCAGATCCCCTGATTTTGGAGCAAACAGAGGGCCAAAACACCCCTGCTAAAATTAAACAGAGCATGAGCACCAAACACACAGCTGGCAAAGGAAATGGGGGCTGAGGAATGTATCTTGCCCCAGGGGATCCTCTGCCCCAAGGATTCTGATCAAAACTGGTGGTTTTGGCCTCACTTTTAGGCAGATCCCTCTTATTTAAGCCTGTGAGGCTGGCAATGCCTTCCCAGCTCACTGAAGGGGGTTTCTCCCAGCCTGTATCAGCTACTCAAGCCTGTAGATAAATATATCTGATTTATGCCCCAACAAAGTGGTGATCCCATAACCTTCCTTTTCATGATCCCCTGTGTTCCCATAAATAAACCCACAGCTGTCCAGGCCTGTGGCTCAGCCCAGTTCTGCTCTGAGGGTCAGAAGAAAAATGAAGGTTTGGGCTTGTGGCTTCAGCTTTGTGTTCTGCTCGGGGAGGATCTCAAAGCACTTTGAGASTATTGATAAAATATATAGCATTGATAAAATATTTTAATTAATGGTGTTGGTTATACTTTGCTGGCTGTGCTGGTGAGCTACAGGGTTTGGTTGGAAAGCTYGTTTTCATCATTTTTTTCATGYAGTTTATTGCCAGCTCACTGAAATGTCAGTGTCCCTCTCTGGGGTGTYCAGCCATGGGTTTTGGGTTAGCTCAGGGACTCTTAGAAAAGTATTTGTGTGAGAAATATCACCCACAATCAACTGAAATGAAAATAAATGGAAGTGCTTTAGTGAGTTAAATGCTCCTGTATTTATTATGTGATTTATTATGTAACTTGGWGTTGGAGCAGTTCAGTCTGCCCATGCATCATCTGGTATTTGCTTCAAAGGAGTTTCCAAGGAATGCTCCCATCCCAAGTCATGTTCTCTGGGGTATTTTCCCAGGTGAATTCCCAGTGAGCACAAACATGGCCAGAGTGAGCTCAGGTCTTTACTCAGGTGTTCGTGGAGGGGGGAGATGGAGCTGTTTGTGTCACCCTGAGGTGGAAAACCTTGGSATGTACAGAGACCCCAGAAATTACACTGGGAACAAACGCTGTCCTCTGTAGTTTTTAAAAAATATTTTTATTTCATTTGACTGGCAGGAGGAGCCTGTGAAGAATAAACCCACTTCTCAGTGGCATGGACCTTCTCACATGTGCAAAGCCAGGCGCCACATCCCTGTCCTTGTCCAAGGAAAGGCACCYAGGCTCTGAGTGACCTGGCAGAGCCCCTCCAGGGGGAGCAAAGCAGCTGTGCCTCAGCCCCTGCACTTTTTTCCACCATTATGACTAAATTTCTACCATGCTGACCATAAGGAGAGCTTTGGGCTTTTGCTCTGCTCTCTGGGGGTCTGAGCCTTTCCCAGGTGGGGCAGGATGTGGAACCCTCCCTGCACACCCCATCCCAGCACAGGGTGTGCTGCCCTCCCACCACAAGGACCAGCACTCAGTCCAAGGCCTGGCTGCTCATCCAAGCCCAGGGGAGCAGCACTGCAGAGATGAGGATTAAATCCAGGGTTACAAGGGCAATAAATAGAAACTGCACAGCTGAGCCTCCCGAGCCACTGCTGCCTCTCGTGCTCCACCTCCTCTGTTGGGGTCATTGGTGTCAGGGGACTGTGACACAAATTTCAGACAGAGCATCAGCCCCCCAGTAACCCCCCTGGGTCTGTGTCCTGRCCTCTSSCACATGGGCAGCCCTGGCATCTGGATTTTTGGATACAAGCCATCTCAGAGAGGATGTGGYGATACACACCAGGGCATGGATCTCCCAAAAATGTTTTTCCTCCAGCATGGATGAGTTTTACTTGTATTCTCTTATGTTAGTGGAGCAAAGCTTTTCATTTCTCCATCTTCTTGGACATTTTAATGARTTTTTTTTTGTTATCCAGCKCTCAGATGASYGCTTTTCCCTGCATCCCTGGGACCCCTCAGCTTTCCAGCCACCAAGTTGGTGACTTCCCAGAGCTGGGTGACTCTGAGTGTTTTCCATTGGAGGGGGCTGGGGATGAAGGGACAGATGGATGGATGGCAAGAGCATCCTGAGCCCTCAGGGTGACCTGCTGGAGCTGCCCTTGGGGCTCATTTCTCCTGGAGATGTCCCAGCTGTTTGAACAGGCACCACCTCACAAGCTGCAGCAGGAACCAGGAGGACAGGAAAGTTCCTTTTCCCTTGGCATTCTTTTTCCCTTCCCTGTGGGATTTCAGCTCCCTGTCCTGGAGACTGAGGCTGCTGTGGGGCTGGATGTGATTTGTGTCCCCAGAGCAGTGAAACAGCAGCACCAGCCCTGCTGCTTTCTGCTCTGCTTTGGGTCTTTGGGCAAAAAACTTAAAAAAATATTTAAAGAGGCAAATGGCAGCACAGACACTGGATGTGAGCAAGTGGAAATCCTTTGGTAAACTGCTCTGTGCAAATGCTGAATTTGTTGATGTATTATCTTCAGAACATCTGCTTTTCTCCATCTGTATTGGTCTTCCCAAAGCCATGGCTTTCACAAGTTAATAGCAAGAAATATCYGATGAGCAAGCAAATATGTTTAGGGCTTGTATTATGAAGACAACACACAAAGAGAAAGAGATTCATCTTTTCATAATGCCACTTTTATAAAAGGCAATAAAAATACAGTGGCTTGTAAAGGGATAAACAGGCTGAATCCAAGCTGGTGCTGTGGAGTTGGGGACAAGAGCAAAGTGAAGGGAACCAAATTAATGCATAAAAAAGTGACAGAAAACCCAACCTCCGGCTATATTCTATGGCAAATGATCTGTCAGTGGGGAAAGATATATCTTAATAGCAGTTTTTGAAAGGKGATGAATACTGTATACAGAGCATTATAAGGCACAGTGTGATCTGAATCTTAATCAACGGGGGGAAATATAAATCTGAAAATAATAAAGACGAAATCTATATTGATGGTTAGGAGTTAAAATACTGTATTTGCTGTAGTAAACGGTTTTAAGGTCCCAGGGAAAAAATTGTTCTAGGAAAGCTGTGGTAATTTAGTGTAGTTTCAATAGCTGGCACAGTGCCAGCACATTTTGATGGCATTTAGCATGTCACTATGGAAAAATTTAAAAAGCAGGAAGGGAAAAGGCACAAAACTGCTGCCTGGGCAGTGGTGGTGCTGGAAGAAGGGAGATTCTTTTTCTGCTGGGCTGGCAAGGGCTGTGCTGGCATCCTGGCTTGGATACAACCARGTGGTGGGATATTCCTGCTCTGCTGAGCTATTGTTGAGCAGAACAAACCACTTACCTTGTCCTTCCTGGTGTCTCCAGTTATGAACAACAAGGCATCAAACTCCTACGAGGCACACAGAACCTTTTCACGTTGGAAATACACCTTTAAATGCCTTATTTTCTTGTTCCCTGCCTGGGTGACAAATCGCTGTGCTGATAGTTGATGTAACTTATGCTTAACCTGCTTGTCATCTGCTTAATGCCTCACATGAAATTTGCTGCTCCTGTGATGGCCTTGTTACCCAGCAGACACAAACACTGGGACCTGTCAGTGCTCCCAGCTGGGAGCGTGGCTCTTCTCCCCAGGCTTGAAATCCCTCCCTCAGAAAAACCCCACGAGGGTTTGGAAGCATCCAATGTGACATGCAAGGGTGAGGAGCATGGGAGATCTCAGCCTGGTTCTGTGTTTCAAAGGGACTTTTCTACTTTTCTCCCTCTCCTTTTGATGCCTCAGGTTTTGGCTTTTATGTTTTTCAGGTTCTGTGCTGCTTTAGTGTGTGGGTCTGAGCTTCATATGAGGGGATGGTGAGCTCTGTGCACAGAGCAGGGAGACAAAACAATTCCTGCTGTAGCTGGGGACCAAGGACAAATGATCCAAATCTCAGGCCCAAGAGCACAAACAACGTGGAATGAAGAGAAAAACAAGGATGGGACTTCATAATCTAAAGCTGGAATTGGACAATCAACTCCAATATGCAAATAGAGCAGAACTGATCAAAGTGAGAGACCCTGTGCCCGGTCGTGCATTTTGGGACCATTTTGGTTCATCTTGGGTGCAGCCCTGGCTGGGCTCTTGTGCTGCCCAAGGTGGATCCATGGAAGCCTTTTATTAAATCCCTGCTTTATTATTTAGCTCTGTCCATTCTCTGCTCTAGGTCAGCCTTCACAAGGCATCACTTTCATATGTTCCAGGAGTCATGGTGGACATTTTTAATGTCCCTTTCCAGTAATCCTCTGTGTTTTGGGGGAAGCCTTGTGGTCCTCATGCAATGCCTGCCTTGTTTGGAGGACAGGAGTGTGATGCTCGGAAATACATTTTGCATCAAAAGGCTTTGAGGTGAAATCTTTGTGTTTGGGAAGCAGCTGTAGCTTCACAAGAGCTGGGCAAGCTGGCACAGAGCCTGGGCCAGCTCCATCACCCAGCACTGTGGCTGCCTGGCAGGACAAGGCTGAGCTGGAAGAAAGCAATTTATTTAGGATAACGATCCTGACTTTTGTTTGAGCYTTTTTGTGGCTGCCCAGTGCTCAGSCCWGGCTGAGCTGAGGTCTGGAGGTCATCAGTGAGGAGGTGAGGACTGAGGTTGCTGTTGATTTTTGAGGCTCACTTGGTTCCTTGGGTGTTTGGGAGCAAGTGAGGGTTGGGATAAGTTCTGGGAAGAGGCAGAAGCTGCACTGTGAGCTGATCTAAGTGCTCTGAAGGGTGAGAGCAGTGTTGCTGTGGCTGTGGTCATCCTCTCTCCTTGCCATGAGTGATGGAGAAACCTGGGGAGCATCTTCACCAAGCCCACATCCTTTTCCTGTTGAAAACAGGAGTTGGGCTCACTGGCTCTAAATTCACAGCCTCCATGTGATGTTTCCTCCTAAACTGCCCATCCCAGGTGTTTACTGAGTGCCTCTGCATCACCTGTAGGGTCTGAGGCTGCTTGCTGTTGGAAAAAGGGTTGCAGAAATGGGGYTTTGCAAGCTTTCAGACCAGGACAATTTTATCTCCTTGGAGCCATGCTGACAAGCAGAGCTTACCTCAGGTTATTTTTGTGCCCATATTTTCCCAGGGCCTCACGAGCAGCCTCCCTGCTGCACTGGTTACAGCAGGATACCTGGGGTTTWTTCTCTGCAAAGGTTGGAAGTGACTTGGGGGCAATGGTGTCCTCTGCATTTAATTATTATTTCTTAAAAGCCCAAGATCAGTGGCTCCCTGTGGAGATATGCAGCCTGAATATTGATGGTCATAAACCAATGCCAGAAGGAAAAATGTGAGCTGCTRGCTGCTGGCAAATGGACTTTAAATCAACAAGCGAAGCAGTGTCGGTTCATAAAACCAGGATTTTTTTAGCCTTGAGGACAGAGGTACTTTAAATCCCAGCCTTTGGGTTCACTGATCTGCTGGAGAACAAACATAAAACTTCACCATGAAGGACCTGACATCAGCACATATTTCTTGTGCCACGAGTATTCAAGGTAGCCCTTTTGGTTTTGCTCACTGCGTGTGACATTCCCTTGTATTGTAACGACCTCYGCGGCAGCAGGAGGGAAAACTTATAACCCAAACACTGCAGAAGGGAAAATTATTTACTGGGAWAACTCGTGGAGATGTGGTSGCTGTTTGTGGTGGAAATGGCAGGTATCTTAYGTTGGAAATGCAAGATGTGCTGGGGGTGTGTATTCTATTGCCATCTGTCAGAGCTGGGGCAGTTCTCTGCTGTTCATMGGYCAGTTTTTTCTTTATCTCTCCCACAACCAACCCTCCCTCCAGGAGATCTCTGCTGTCCATGGCCACTGAGTGTCCCTGCAGGGCTGATSCAATTCCAGCATCCCATGGGGAGATGCTSCYCCCAGGGGAGGAGCCAAGCATTCCTACCTGGATCCAATCTGAGCTTTGGGACACCCCAGCAGCCTTTGCCCACTGCATTGCCAGAGGAGCAGCTTTCTGCTGCCCTGCATTGCCAGAGGGAGCCCAGGCCCATCTCCAGCAGCCCTGGAGCTGCAGAGGAAAACTCCCCCCTTGTGCAGGATCCCTGCTGCAGCAGAAGCACAGCTGGCACTGCAGGAGGGCTGAGCCCCCATGGGATGGGGCTGTGCCACCCCCTGACACACAGGGGGGCAGCTCCTACTCTGACTCTGGCAGTGCTGTTTTGTATTATTGCATTTTTATTTTATTTTATTTTTAAATGTTTTATTTTTTCCTAATAAAGAACTGTTATTTCTACTCCTATATCTTTGCCTGAGAGCCCCTAATTTCAAAATTATAATAATTCAGAGGGAGGGGGTTTGCATTTTCTGTTTCAAGTCCTGCCTTCCTTAGCAGACACCTGTCTGRTCAAACCAAGACACAGGAGAGGTGTTGGAGTGGGAGGGCTCTCTCCTTGTCAGGCCTGGCAGGCTCCACTGCTGATGGATGGAGTTCTCTTTGCCTTTTTCCAGCTTACACCAGGTTTTAATTGACCTGGCCTCMTCACAGGGCTCTGTTTTCCTGTTCACACAATGTGTTCCTTAGATCAGTTCAGTGGGGCTGTTCACCCAGGACGGTGTTGATTCCAGGTTTGATTCTATGGAAGCATGTGCAGCAATCCAYGCTGGTGGGATCTGACCTCAAGCCCTGGTAAAAGGTGCCTGTGGGCTTTCCTGGGGCTGCAYTGCCCAGCTCAGCCCCAGCTCCCTGTSCRTYCACAGCCCTGGCTGCTGCTCCTTGCTGGAAATCCACTCACCTGAATCTCAGAATCACTGAGGTTGGAAAACACCTCTGATATCATCGAGTCCAACCATTAACCCAGCACTGCCAAGCCCATCACTAAACCCTGTCCCAAAAATACCCACATCTGGGTATTCCAGGGATGATGATTCCCCTGCTTCCCTGGGCAGGCWGTTCCAATGRCTGGCCTCARTTTCAGTGAAGAAATTTTTCCTGTTATCCAATCTAAACTTCCCCAGGTGCAGCTTGAGGCTGTTTTGTCTTGTCCTATCTWTCACTTGTTCCTTGGGAGGAAAAATTGATCCCCACCTTTGTTAATGGGCTGGCTCAGCACATCCARGTGTCCTGTGTGTTTTTCATCACTCTGCTCCAAGCCCATGAACTTCGTCAGCCATCTTCAGTTTTACCTTCTTTTCTCTGTATTTTTATTCTTTTTCTTCCTTTTATTTTTCCCCCAGCACAGCTTCCTACTGCAGGACCAATTATCACAGTAGAAGATTTTCAAACACAGCACATCTGAAACAAGAAAAAASATTTTTGCCAGTCTATTTAATATTTTTTCCTGCATAAAATGCACAGGTGGATCCATGTTTAACAGCACACTTCAAAAAATGGCAGAATATGTATAAAACACTGATTTAAATAGGTTTTCAATCAAACCTRGTGGAAGGCAGTGACTTCTTTGCCAGCTAAATGCTGCATCAGGCATTCCTGTGTTTCATTCTGGAGCTAAGTTCAATCTGCTAGGTATGGATTTCTCTTTGASCACCTCTGTCACCACTGGGAGACTGTGGTATTTTCTGAGACCCCTGTTGAAGGGAGGAATGATGAATCTGACTCCATGTTTTTAGAAGGCTAATTTATTATTTTATGATATTGTTATATTAAAGAATACTATACTAAACTATACCAAAGAATACAGAAAGGATCTAGACAGAAGGCTAAAAGATACTAATGAAAAACACAGCTTGGCCATGATTGGCCATTAAGTAAAAACAATTCACATGCTGGATAAACAATKTCCAACCACATTKCAAAGCAGCAAAACACAGGAGAAGCAAATGAGATAYTATTGTTTTCCTTTTTCTCTGAGGCTTCTRGGCTTCCCAGGAGAGAAATCCTAGGCAAAGAAATTTTCCAGAAAATATGACAGTAACAGGAGACATCAYGTTCTCAGGGTTAATTTGGTTTCTTTCCCAGGTTCCAGCCAGCAGCTGGGTTGATGGAGAGGATCCAGGCCATAGCTCAGAACGTGTCGGACATTGCAGTAAAGGTGGATCAGATTCTCCGGAACAGCCTCCTGAATGGGAAAGGTCAGTGGCCCTGGGGGCCCCGTGCCCCAAACCCCCCTGTGTGTTGCGCTGTGTCCATGGGAAGGTCCAACCATGACAAATTTGGTGCAAGCCCCAGAAATGGAGGCTGATCTTGAGGCTGCCTTCCTTGGGAAACTCGTGCCTGCCAGGGGGATGAGTGGTGACAAATCTGAGTGGCTGTGAGGAATAAATGCTGGGGAATTAAATGCAAAATTAAAGGTGAGGAGCAGTGCRAGCACAAGCACCTGGATAGAAAAATTTGGTGGTTTGGATCCAGATTCACAGGGGCTGGGATTCAGCACCAGGAGAGACATTCCCATCCCTCTGTGGCACTGCTGGGAGGGCAGCTGGGCTCTGCAGATGTTTCCTCACATGCCTGCATGGTTATTGGGGTTTGGGCTGAAGATCCTTCCACTGCCTCTTGCACCCCATGCTTTTCAATTATGGGCAAAAGAGGGCTTAGAGGGGAGCTGGTGGCTTCTATTGACCCAGACATGGAGGGAGAAAAGATCCTGATGCCATTTTAACCACTTTATTCCGGAACTCACCCTGGGAGGTGAGTGTTCTTCCAGTAGCTCAGCAGGACAGTTTTTACTGCAAATTTACAGCATAAAAGGGTGTCAAGTACTTCCCTAGGTCCTGAAGCCGGCTTACAAGAGTGGGGATAGGTGGAATTTGGGGTCTGGACCAGGCAGAGGGCACAGGGAAGTGCTGGAAATGCACCTGCTGAGATTTAGGGAAAGAGAACATTCCCTGCATTGAATGGTTGTGGTTTRCTCTGTTTCTTCCCTGTTTTGGGAAGGATGCTGAAGATGCTTCACATCCTGATGTCCTGCTCCATCCAGTGGGATGGGGCTGTCTGCCAGCCCACCGCGTGTGCAAAGAGAGGTTACTGTCACCCCATTCCATATCATAAGATCTCTCACGAGTCCCATCCCATCCCATCCGGAAGCGCAGAGGAGCTTATCAATCAGCCATCACCTATCGCCCATTGCGAGGACTCCACCATCCCATCCCAATCCCATCCCATCCATCCATCCATCCCCCATCCCATTCTCCCTCACGGCATTTTCTGGCTGCTCCTCTGTGAACACACCGCAGCTCTCCCCATGCCCAAATTGTCTCTCTGCAGGGATGGAAGGCAGGAGGGATCAGTGTGAGGTGCCCAGAGACCCCAAGTACCCCGACTGTGCTGGGAAGGTGGAGGTGAGTTYGGGTCCCCTGTCTGGGAGAGGGTCTCCAGCTGGGATGGAAGGGCCCAAAGCAGTGACCCTGGGGGTTAAACTGGGAAGGGCACTGGGGAATGGGATAATTTCCAGGATAAAATGTTTGTTAATATTGGAAAGGTGCAGCGCATTGAAGGAGGAGCAGCAGAGCCAAAGGTGTGGAAAGCAAAGCAGGGCTGTGCTTTGAAGAGAAAACACAAGGGASGTGTCCAACCTTCTCTGGCAGCTTTGCTACAGAAATTTGATTGTTTTTCCCCAGTAATGCCCTCCCCAAATGTACCTTTAGCTGGAGAGGTACAAAGCCCTGAAGCCACAGGCTGCAGCAGAATCAGCTGTGGGACCACCTCTGCCTGCAGCCCTCCCTGCCTGCAGTCTGTGTGTTCAATGCCAGAAGCGAGGAGGAAGCTCTGGCACATCACCTCTGAATATCTGGAGCATTCCCTGGGGAATAAGCCCAGCAGTGCCCAGAGCAGCACCTCGTTCAGGTGGCCAGAACCTCCATCTCAATCAGTCCTGCCTGACTCAGCCTGCTTTTCATACTGGAATGCAGCCTGGCACTTGGCCCAGAGCATGATGGCTTTGTCAGAGAGCATATTTACATCAACTAATTAAAAGCATTGCCCTTTTCCCTGCTCTTGCCAACCTGCTTCAAGCTCAGGRTTCTGCAGGGCCCAGTCTCCCTGGAAAGATGTTGAAGGGTACAAGAAAATTATGTGGGGGGTACAAGAAAATGATGTGGATTTTTCACTTCCAGGGGTGTTAGCCATCCTTTCTTTCCACAATTTGAGTAAATTCAGGATGTAATGCAATTGTGGAAGGCTGTAATCCCATCTTCCCTCCTGGTGATTGCTGTGCTTTTCAGATTGGGCACAGCAACCTGTCCCTGAGCAGATTTGTTTTTGTAGTTGAATTAGGAAGAGGCTGGCAAGAGCCGTTGTGGGGGATGATAAATCACTGCTCTGGTCCCTGGTTATTCTCCTCTGTGTGAAATCAGCCCTGGGGACTGCTGGCAGATCTGTCTCCTGCCCTGCTGCTCCAGGGGCGATGAGATCAGCAGCTCCCCACCAAAGCCAGCCAGAAGAAATCCCTGTGGTGCATCATTTCCTGGGGATTAATGGCTGTGCCCCCGGGGAAGGCTGSAACCAGTGCTAGAAACCCAGGGAGCCCCCAGCAAACCTCCCTGGCTCTCCCTCTGCCCCGCATTCCCTGGAGGCCCCAAGTGGGTGAACACTAGTCCCGCGGCACTGGGGCTGGGTTTGCAGCCCTTTTCCACCCTCTGCCTTTCATTTTTATCTCCCAGACAGAGAAGGGGGATGGAGAGCAGAGTTTTTCCATAGCAYMGGCAGCTGGCAGGGCTGGCACACCTCCTCCATGAGCCTCATGTGTTTCTTTGCCCCTTGCAGTGGATGAGGGCCCGCTGGACCTCTGACCCCTGCTATGCTTTCTTTGGTGTGGARGGCACCGAGTGCTCCTTCCTCATCTACCTCAGCGAGGTCGAGTGGTTCTGTCCCCCCCTGCCCTGGCGGAACCACACGGTGGCCGTGCCCTCACCGCCGCCGCCGCCACGCGCGCAGGTAAGGTGGGCCCAGCCCGGCTTCTGCTGGGCCAGGGGCTTTGTGGGGAGGCATCAGTGGAAATAAACACTCAGTGTCAGCAGGGCCATCATGCCTGATGTGGGTTTTCACAGAATCACAYGGTGGTTGGGGTTGGAAGGGGTCTCTGTGGGCAGGGAACCTTGCAGTAGAACAGGTTGTTCCAAGGCCTGCCCGCCCTGGCCTTGAGTGTTTCAAGGGATGGAGCATCCACRACCTCTCTTTGCAACCTGTGCCAGTGTTTTATCACCCTCACCATGAAATGTTTCCTCCTTCTATCTATTCTAAGTCAGCTCTCTCAGTTTAAAGCCATCACCCCTCATCCTGTTGCAACAGGCCCTTGTTGGGAAGGACGAAAATTTGACAATGAAGTCTCACAGATATGTGTGCTTGGCAGAAAGATTTTTAAATATAGAGTCTGATGAAGGAATAGAGATGGAAGCAAGTTTTGATATAGAAGAAAAGAATTGCTGAGCCAGTCTCACTGGATAACCAAGGAGGCAAAGGGTGTGTTAGTTAGAAGGGCTTTTTATGACAGAGCAAAGGATAAACCCACCTCAAACAAGAAGATATTTTTACCAAGCAGAAAGATAGCACAGGCAAACAAGGCAGCAAATGTTGCAAGTAGAAAAAAGGGCTCAGAATTTTCCACTGCAAGAAAACTGAAAAACAACTTCGAGCTTTAACTGTAATGTACTAACTTTTAGTGACTGGAGAATAGTAACATGAATCTGTTAACTATAGTAGTTATGGTAGGCTATAGATAATAGTTAAGGTATAGATTGGTCCTACTGTATTAAGATGCTCAGCAAAGAAAAGTATAGAATGCATTGTAACCTAAACCAAAGGGTCTCCAGGCCTGCCTGCAGCTGGAGCTGACAGCTGTAGGCACTGGCTCTGTCACCCACAACCCTGGACTGCTGTGATATCTTGGATGTAATAATCTGCATTTTGGAGAGCTGCCTGGAGTCCTGCATCCCTCATTTTGGCTCTTACAGGCCCTGCTAAAAATTCTGCCCCTGTCTTTTTATAAGTCCCTATAAGTATGGAAAGGTTGCAAGACGATCTCCCTGGAGCCTTTTCTTGTCCAGGCTGAACACCCCCAGCRCCCTCAGGCTGTCTCCACAGCAGAGATGCTTCATCCCTCTGATCATTTTTGTGGCCTCCTCTCCTCCATGCCTTTCCTCTCTTGAGGAATCTCTGTTCTTATGAGGAGCCCTGAGTGCTGTGGGATCCCTCTTGGATWTGGGGCATGAAGTGGAGGAGCTGCCATGGCTCCAGGGGAGCAGGAAGGGCTCAGATCTCCTCTGCTGAGATGGATAAACCTCCCCCAGGCCYCGGGGCAGCCCAGGGGCTCCTCTGGCTCCTCTTTCCCTACACTCACCGTGCAGAGCACGCTCCTTCCCTAGGCAGCGTTCCGGAGGGACCTGGCTCGCCTGCTGGAGCTCATTGGCACAGGCAAGGAGTCCCTGAGCTTCATGAAGAAGAGGATCCGGCACCTGGCCCAGCAGTGGCTGCGGGCAGCGCGGCGCCTCGAGCAGAGGCTGGRGGGACGGCAGCGGGACCAGAAACACGTACGGGGACACTCGGGGACAGCTGGGAGGGAAATTCATTTATGGGAGCATGTGGGTATTGTATTTACAGGGTGCCCTGATGAAGGAAGGAAAGATGAATCTGACTCCATGTTCTCAGAAGGCTAATTTATTATTTTATGATACTATATMATATTAAATAATGCTAAACTATACTAAAGAATACAGAAAGGATACTTACAAAATGCTAACAAGCTAATAATGAAAACTTGTGACTCTCTCGTGTCCCGACACAGCTTGGCCCTGATTGGCCAAAGAGTCAAAACAACTCACACCAGAATCCAATGAAACAATCACCTGTGGGTAAACAATCTCCAAACACATTCCAAGTAAACACTCTATACTATACTATACTAAAGAATACAAAAAAGATATTATTATAAGTATAAAGATATAGTATATCTTTTTAGTATAAGATATACTATATCTTAGTATATAAGATATACTAAAAAGATAATGAAAACTCYTGATTCTTTCCAGAGTCCCGACACAGCTTGGCTGTAACTGGCCAATGAGTGAAAACAACTCACACCAGAATCCAATGAAACAATCACCTGTGCGTAAACAATCTTCAAACACATTCCACGTGAGCACAACACAGGAGAAGCAAATGAGGAATTGTTTTCCTTTTCCTGAGGCTTCTCAGCTTCCCAGGAGAAAAATCCTGGGCAAAGGGATTTTTCCAGAGAATGTGAATGCCAAATGTGGGTCTATAGGGTTGGTCTGTTGTCCATGGGCATGGCTTCACAGGCATTTGGGACGTGGCAGGACTGGTGTCGCTGAGCAGTGGGGTGGATTTTGGAAATGGGTCCTGGTGGGTGGAGATGGTGTCTGGCTGCCATTGGAGTGTGACAGGTCTCCTCTGAGGATAAGCTGAGGTTCCTGGCCCTCCTGTTGGTGTTTCTGTTGTGCCTTTGGCCCCTGTGTGCTGGGAAATGCAACTCCAGCCCGTGGATGTACATGGAGAGCACGAGCCAGGCCCCGGGACACAGAGTGGCAGTCAAAGGGCCAAGCTCTGGCCATTGYGTCTGTGCTAATTGGACATGGCTCATTTGTCTGCACACCTGACTGAGCTCCCTGAGTAATTACAGCCTGCAAAGGAGCTGGAGGGAATCAGGGACCATAAGTCATTCTGGGCTGGAAAACSCAGATTGTCCCTTTCCCCAGTGCTGACTCCTCTCCTTGTCTCTGCAGATCCTTGTCCATATTGGCTTCCTGACAGAGGAGTCAGGGGARGTTTTCAGCCCACGGGTGCTGAAGGGAGGCCCTCTGGGTGAGATGGTGCAGTGGGCTGACATCCTGGCTGCCCTCTTCATGCTGGGACACAGCCTGAGGGTCACAGTCTCCCTGAAGGAGCTGCAGAGGTGAGTGCTGGGTTGCATCGAGGGCTTGGGTGGAAGCAGCAGGTCTGAGAAGGCTGGGGGAGGCTCTTTGCCCACCTGCATCTCAGTGCTGGTGCTGTACTGCACCACCAGCCTTGTGGCTAGGAGAGATCCCATCCTTCTGCATCCCAGGAAAGTGGGAGGGACTGATGGTGATGCTTTGCATGGAGCTGATGTGGATATATCTGGAGCAGGGCTCTGCCCTGMGGCTTCAGTGCTGGATCTGGGCAGAATGGTTCCCTGCTGCCAGCACACAGCATCACCTGTGTCCACTGACACCTGCCTGGAGCTGGCCATGGGAAAGCTCCCTTTGCCAGCCCATTCCCCAGGGYTGCTCCCTGCTGGGCTGGTGGCCAGGTGGCTGCAGGATGCAGGTGTCCTGCAGGTCACTGGCTCTTCCCACCATGCATGGCTGCACAAAACCCCTGGGGCTTTGCTGGTGGCTGAGCAGTTAGTGTCCTTCCTTTCCTTTTTCCTTTCCTTTTTCCTTTCCTTTTTCCTTTCTTTTTTCTTTCCTTCCTTTTCCCTTCCGCTTTTCCCTCCCTTTTCCCTCCCCTTTTCCCTTCCCTTTTCCTTCCCTTTTTCCCTTCCTTTTCCCTCCCTTTTTCCCTCCCTTCCCTTCCCTTTTCCCTTCCCTTTTTCCCTTCCCTTTTCCCTTCCCTTTCCCTTCCCTTTTCCTTCCCTTTTCCCCTTCCCTTTTCCTTCCCTTTTCCCTTCCCTTTCCCTTCCCTTCCTTCCCTTCCCTTCCCTTCCCTTCCTTCCCTTCTCCTTCCCTTCCTTCCCTCCCTTCCCTTCCCTTCTCCTTCCCTTCCCTTCCCTTCCCTTCCCTTCCCTTCCCTTCCCTTCCCTTCCTGTGCCCTTGAGGGGTGGTGGTCCCCAGGTTGTCCCACCTCAGAGATGCTGAGGGTGACTTGGGGACCTGTGGGGGGATTTCTGCTGCTGGAGGCACTTCCCACAGAGGGATTGTCTCTTTCTGCCATGGGCAACACAGGATGGGTCTCCAAGAGAGACCAATATTAGATGGAAAAGCTAAGGTAGAAGCTAACAGTGGGCCCTGTTCCTCTCTGCTGATGCTGTTCTGTTATTACTGGGCTGACACTGCTGCCTTCTGTCACCTCATAAGGTTTGCTCCCCTCCRGATCAGAGGGCAAGAACCAAGGAAATTGCAAATTAGATGGGTTATAAATCAAGAAGAGCCTGGAGCTGCCTCGGGGACTGGGCAGGCTTTGGGAGATGTCTAAGCCAGCATCAGCCACATAATGAGCCATGCTGAAAAGGGAGTGAAAAAAACCCAACAATCCTGGAGAAAAACAACAAAACCCCCAACCCAGCCCTTGCAGCATTCAGAATTAATGGATGGAATTAGCTTCTAACTAATTAACTTAAAAAAAACCCTCGGTCCTAATGCAAGAGGCAGCATCTCCTCAAAGAGGCAGGAGTGACATGCTAAATAATACCCGTGTAGTCAAGGATGAAAGGAGTTAATGGCTGGGAGGGTTATGTTGTTGTTGTTGTGTGGTTCTTGTTTGTGTTTTATAATGACAAACCTCATGGTGGTTGTTTAGGGAGGCGGGGAGCTTTTGCAGCACCGTTTCCCTCTGTGAGTGACTCTGGCTACAGCAGCCCTGCTGCCTGAGGTATTTTGCCTTTGCCAGAAGCCTGGGAGCTTCCACCTCACTTCTCAGTGATGAGAGCTCCTCTGATGCAGATTTGGATGTGTCCCTTGGGACTTCTGGGAACGCAGCTCCATCTCTTCCCCTGGGTAGCTGAGATGGGAAGTGAGCGAGCCGGGCTGGGGCTGCACACCTTGCCCTTCTCAGTGTCCCAGAAACTGTCCCCACCTCCCCAAACTCYTGTCCTGTCCCTGCCTTTGGTGATGTTTTAAATGTTGGACACCCACATRGAGTGCTCACTTTCATGTTGATGGTGTTAGAAAAATTAATCCTCAAATACCAGAGGTTTATGTCCAAAAAGGAGACAGAGGAGTCTTTTTACTTTATTCGAATAAAGGGAGAGGCCATGGGGCATTCCCCTGGGATCTCAGATTTTTGGAGGATGCAGCCTCCTTTTTATCCCCATTTCCCACATTTCCCTTCTCTCTTTCCCCATTTCTGAGGTACTTTAGAGGTACAGACTCCCTAATACACGTGATACCAGAGATTCCCCTCTAATGTAGAACCCTCCCTTTTAATTTTTAATTCTTATGGAATTTAGGGGTTTTTCTTCCTCATTGTTTCTTTCATTTTTCAATGTCTAATTTCATTTCTCAGCAAACCTAAAGTTTATTTGTAAAAGCAAATATCTTTTTCCATTCATCAATCAGTGGAATCCTTCCCYTTGTTTCTTTTACCCCTCAGTGCTGGTTTTATCRACCAGCAGACCCACAGCTMGTTTGTAAAGACAAATCCYCRATTCCTCTCAATGGGCTGGGGTGAGTGGAGGGGGGAGCTGGGGATGTAACCACGTCCCCTCTGTCTCTTTGGAGACCAAGCCCAGTGCTTGGAGGTCACCACTGGCACCTTCATGCAGCCCATCAGGAGATGGGTTAATGTGGGTGTCACAGGGGGGCAGAGSAATGAGTGGTGCSAGCAATCCTGCTGCTGGATCCTGCWGATCTGTCAGTGGCATCCCTGCTGCTGGGCTGCTGCCTCTGAGGAGTGCTGGGAAAAGCTTTTGTGACCAGGAGCGAGTGGGAGGCTTAGCAGAACATGAGTAATTAGTCCTGAGGTGTGTTAAGAGTTAATCTTGGGCTCTTCCTTAAAGCCTGGAGGCGTTTTACCTGTAGCCACAGCTTTGGGCAGGGGTTGCAGAGAGCCAGGGATGCACAAAGGGCTGGAGCTGGGCTGGGGGATGCAGCAAAGCTAAATCCCTGTCCCTGGGGAAGTGGCAACCCAGGCACTCTGCTTCCTTGTCCCTCCTGTTCCCTGCASCCCCCTGAAGCAGCAAAGCTTTGCACCTCTGTAGAGTGAGCCTGAATTTGTCCTCTCCCATCCTGGCTGTCTCTTGCTGACCTTGAGCAGTGTTGGGGTGGGTRTGGGGATATTTTGCTCCAGCAGTGTGAAACGTTGACTCCATCCTTGTGTATTTTTCTTTGGCAACCCCTGCTCTTTTCATGGCTGAGAGCTGTAGCTGCTCCAGCCCAGCAAAGCCTTCACTGGAGCCCATCAATTATTCAGCACAGATTAGCCTCTCTCCTGGTTTGGATTTTTTTTTTTTTTTTGTCTCTTCAAATTTCTGAGCTGATTTTTCTGCGTGTATTGATCATTGGCAAGGGATCACTGGAAGATTTGCCTGCATACACTTCAGCCAGTGGTTATCAGAGCTGTTCATGATTAGCATCTGTATTGATTGCGATGCAGCAGTGCCTGGAGGTGGTCTGGAGTGGGTCAGGAATGCTGAGGATCAAGGAAATGAAGGAGTAGAAGTAAGGCCCTGGTCAAAAAAGCTGGTGGTGGAGGGCTGGGGGTGAAAACATGTTGGGAGTGTGACACCCATGTGTGTGCTGGGCACCTCTCCCTGCCCAGCAGTGAGGGCCAGGGCTGTCAAATGCTTCTTCCTCTGGTTTAGYGACCGATGCTAATCTGGAACAAAGYTAAGGAGCTCAGGGAATCTGCAGGCTTCATCCCCAGCTCAGCTCAGCACAGTCCYAATGTCCCTGTGGAGTCTGAGATCACAGATTGGTTTTTCAGGGCCAGTTTATTTGGGTTATCTTTTACCCACTACAGACTTTCAAGATCTGTGAATTCCACTGCCGAGTTCTACCCAGGGGCTATTTTTTCTCCTGTAGTTGAGCTAAGTGCAGGTGTTTATTCTCCTTTGAACTCCCAGTGAATTTGTGAGCTGTTTCTGGTGCCTCTGGAGAGGTAAGGGGTGAATCACAGGGTTATCTGTTCCCTCCCAACCCAAACCATTCTGTGTTTCTGTGTGCATCTTCCCAGAAGGAAAATGAACTGTAGAGCTGGAGCAGGGAGCCAGGAGCTGTTTTCTGTCTGAGATTTGTGCTGGGTGGGCAGCCAGCAGCATTTTGAGCCTTGTCTTGAAGCAGGGAGGGAAGAAGCTGAACCCCAAATCTGAACAGCAACACTTGATTCTTGCTGAAGATCCCTGGTGCTGTGTTGGTAGCCCAAAAGTGCTTTCAGGGAGGTGAGAATCCAGGCCAGTGTTGGTGTTGTTGCTTGCTAGGGGAGGAGTYGGAAGTGCCTGAAAGCTCTGAGCTGGGTTGTTAATGAGGCAGCTCATGAGTAGATGCTGGAAAATTACAAGCAGCACTTTGGAGCAATGGCTGTGCCCACAAAAAAAGCTTCATAAACCTGCGCCCTGGGGTAAGGCAGGAAGGATCCTTTCAGCCTTTTTCCCGGGAGGAGCATCACAAGGGGCACCCCGGGATGCTCCAGCTCCTACCCTCATCCTTGAGCCATGAGAGTGGTCATCTTGGCATGTCCAGCTGCTTTTCTGGGGCTAAGGGAGAGGCTGGGGGAGAAAGGGCTGCAGAGCTGTGAGCTGCTGGGGAGTTCAGAAAAGCACTGAAAGGTGATTTTCTCAATGGTCCCCTCGAAATTAACTGCTCATAAAGCAGGACAGAAAGTCGAAGAAAATGGGATTTGATGCCTCTTGGGGTCAGGGCTTTACAAAGCGTTCCTGGAGCTTAATTGCTCCTGTGTCAAGTTCTGGACTCTTAATTCTAGTCCTGGCAAAGCGCTGGATTTGCAGCACGTGCCTGTACCCTGTGCTGGCAGCCCTTTCCTGCTGTGGCTGGGTGCTGAGCCACCCTCCCTGTGCTGGGATGGGGAGGATGGAGCCTTGGAGCRGTGGTGGGACTTGGCTCTGCTCCCACTGCCCCATCTCCTCTCAGCTGCGATTTTCCTGCTCCTTCTGTGCTCACTGAGGTGTGCTRAGGCTGCAAAAAGGGCTGTTCAGATGGAAACACCGTGTCCAGAAAGTACATTTCTGATTGTCTCCTGGCAGATTAAAGCCATCTTTCTGTCTCACATCTGTTCACATGAAAACCTGCGCCATGCCCAGGCTCTGGCTTCACTCCCCTCGCCAGCTGGCAAAACCAGTCCGCTGTTGTGTGGGAGAGAAAGGAACTGCTTGTGGAAACAGCCAGAAGTGGCTGGTGCCGTGTGATCCTGATGGAGCTGCAGGGAAAGGCTGTGGATTGATCAGCTCTGCACCACTGGGGAGGAACTTTCAGCCTTTACCAGGTGCTCCTGGTGCTCGAGTCCAACCTGGCTTTGGGCACTCCCACGGATGGGGCAGCCACAGCTTCCCTGGGCAGCCTCTGCCAGGGCCTCACTACCCTCACAAGGGAGAATTTCTTCCTTTTTTTGGAGCTGCTGGAGCAGCTGGGACAGCAGGAGAACAGCCCATCTGTCCCAGGGTCTGCCCAGGCACTACCAGCATGTGAGTGCTCAGTTTCTGCTGCTCCCTGCAGGAATCCAAGTATTGATTTCTCCTTTCCTGGGAAGTTCCTTCATATTTGCTGAGTCTCCGACCAGAAAGAAGTGTTTGTTCTGGCACCGTCCTGTGCATCTCCAGGTGTTGTAAATAAATAAAAGGATTACTGACCTTCCTCCCTGGATGGGTAGGGCTGTGTCATACAAGATCAATGATGGACCAGAGAAACAGTCCAGGTGCTCCTTGCAAAAGTGAAACCATTGCAGATGCTGAAATTGGTTGGAAATCCTCATTTCCAGTGAATGTTCATTCCAGCAGGGAAAGAGCTGGGGCAGAAGGTAGGCAGTAGGATGTTCATTTTGTGGGCTTAGATTTGCACTTGTTTGTTGTGATGGGGTTGTCACAGACCCCTGGGAGCTACTCAGACCTGGCTCTGGCACCTTTAATCCCTGGATAACATTTCCTGTGTCTGCTGGGCTCTTGCAGCTGAGGGAGCAGGGAGAACAGGATCCCTGCTCTGTTCTCAGCCTTGCTGATGGCAGCAGATGTGGGCAGAGAAGATGCAATTAAACATAATACAAAATATTGGTCCAGGCTTCCAGGAGATGCCCACGAGATCCATTTAGTGCTGGACTTCTCAGCACCAGGAGTGATAACGCAGAAAGAAACGTTGGGTTAATTTGAAAATKGGTCAATGGGATGTAAAGATAACCCTGCAGTCATCTGACTCCAGAGTGCCTGCACATGCCCAGGGAGGGTATGGTCCCCTGGCTGATTAAAGTACCTCTGAGAGGAAAATAGCAGGACAAGAAGCTGCTGGAGATTTATTCTGGAGTAGGCACAGCTGGTGGAGGCAGCTGGCGGAGAGGCGAGCTCGGCATCCACTTGGATCGGAGCTGCTCCAGCTGCTCTCTCCCAGAGAGGAGCCAGGGCTCAGCTGATCCAGGATTTGGGATGGGAGAAACCCCTGGATCACCAGCCAGAGGTGCTGAGCTGGTCACCACCCATAGCTGGTCTGGGAGGGGATGTTTCCCCAGCAGATCCCTGGGCTGTGCTGGCGGCGAAGGCGGCGTTTGCGCTCATCAATTTTATTTGCGTAATTTCAAGCGCCATTAATAGTACATGGCACGAGGAAAAATCAGGGAAATTGCACTCCAACCATGAGTGAAATTGGGTTTAGTAGAAAATTAGTTGACTTAACTGGCAAATGATGAAAGCCTGAATAAAGAATGTTTAAATAAGGAGGAATAAAAAAAAAAATCTCCCCCCTGCCCCCATCTCAGAGGTGCAGGCTGGATTTGCATGAGTGGAATATTAAAATCAGTGGTTATAAAGTGTTTAGGGAGGATAAGGGGGGTAAATGGAGAGATGTTCTGCTCAAAGCACTGCTCCTGCTCTCAGAGCTATTCCAGCCACGCAGCCATGGCACAGGGAGTATAAATGGATGTGGCAAGTCCTGAGCACCTGGAGAGGGGATGTGTGGCAGATTGTGGTGCTGATGGGAGCTGGGAGAGTCAGACCTGCTCTTCCCAACTGGTGGGAACTTTTTTGGAGGCTTCAGTATGAGTTACACTAATTGCTGCCTCCTGCAGCCCCTCGTCAAGCTTGGTTAGGGCTTCCTTAAATTACAGATTATTTTGTAGTGCAGTGGCTTGTGTGACATGTACCAGCTAGAGGATGGTGTGTGCTGCAAGCACAGTGTAATGGTTTGGGGATTTTTAGTTAAATACAAGGTTTATGGATTGGTTCCACCACAGTGCAGGTTGGTGTAAATCACTGTTTGTCTGATGACTGAGGAAAAAGCAGCACTGTGTGAGCAAATGTGTTATTTAGAATTCCATCTCTACAAAATCCTGGCTTAAAAGTTCCCCTTCAGCCTTCCCYGGAGACTGAGTCTCCTTGGTGCCCTATTTATTGTACCGAGGTGGCTGTGGGAGGTGAGAGCCTTTCTATTCCTGCCATCTTCCCAATCAGTCCTGTCYTGTAAAATTGTGCATAAAAGTGACAAAACTGCAACCTGTTCCCCCTGCGGCATCCCCAGCCAGGCTGCCCTGAGCTGATGCTGAGATTCCTTGTGACAAGAGCAATGAAGCAGCTGCAAAAGCAGCTCTTTGTCTTAAATTGAATTTCTCTGTTTTTCCTGGCTTTGGCCAGGGAGGTTTTTCCATATTTACACATTTTCTGGTGTCCCTGTCATGGTCAGGAGTTTGGGGTGACCCTGCACCAGTGTCAGGTTGGGATGGGGCTGGAAGAAGGATRTTGGTGCTCAGTGCTCAAGGACTTGGAGCCACATCAGAGTCACAGAAAAGTCTGAGTTCAGAGGGACCTTTRAAAGCTCTTCTGGTCCAAARCRCTGCAATGAGCAGGGGCATCTTCCTCCAGGTCAGGTTCAGAAGAAGAGGGAGGTGAGCCAACCAAGGAGCCCTTTATCATATTTCTTATGGCCAYCAAATTTCTGGCTCTATGTGGCCCCTTCTGATGTTAGGGAGAGACTGGAGAGCAAATATTTGTGACAATTGTGTCCCTTGGTTTTCCCTGGATGGGAAAGCCATTGATTCCCTCTGGAAGCAGCCATGGGATTGAAAGGTGAAATGCTGAAGGGCTTGGCAAGGGCTAAGGACCTTATGGAAGTGCTCCTCAGAGGATGGACCCTGGGGCCATGGGTCCATTTGAGCTTCAGCTGAGGAACAGATAAACCCCAGGCAGGGCTGGAAAGGGAATTCTCAGGTTGAGAAGGGAAAATGCTGAGAAATTGAGAGAACCAGTAAGAGAAGTCACAGAGAAGGAAAGATTCAAAGCCTGGGAGTGTAAAGCCTGACCAGAACTTTTATTCCTTAAAGAAGAGAAAATACATACAGGCATGGCTGGGATAAATTCCCATCTCCAAATAGAGGTTTGGAGTAAGTGAAGAACCCAGAAGAAAACAAAGACAGACGTCCTGGCAGGCAGGAGCTAAGGGTGAGATTTCACAGTGTCTGAGCTCAGACTTGTGAAATAAACCAGGAATTCCTCAGCCTTGTTGGAAGGACTGAGAACGGAARGGGACAACTGCGTGGTGGGAGTGAGACAGCCTGGGTGGACCAAATCAGCTCAGCAGTTTGGTTTGCCATGAGGATGCTGCTGCTTTTTAGGTGTGAGTGGAGTTATGAGGATGAAGAATTATCATCTTGAGGAGGAAAAACAAAATACAAGAGCATTAAAACTGTGGAGTGAATCAGCCTCTGAGCAAACTGGCACTGGGAAATCACAAGTACAAGCAACATGMATTTTTGAGAAACCTGCTGAAGCTGGAAGGTGTCACAGGGTTTGTTTTTTTTTCTGAGAAGGAGGAAATATGGTCCAGACAAGCAGATGGGCTGTCAGGCTGACATCAGTGGTACACTTGGTGGAACAGCTTTGGAGAGAGGGATTCATCAGTTCACAGAGGTAATTGGAAATGGAAGGAGACACACCACAGGTTTAGCAGCCCTGTATCTTGCTGGATTAATCACATCTCACTCTGGCAGCAAGGTAACTGATGGTCTTGATAAAGAGATTACTGTCAGCTGAGTTTATCTGGATTTTCATAGTGCATTTTATCCACTGGAGGAGGGCAGAGGGGCTGAGTGTGGCTGTTTGTAAGGAACTGGCTGGAAACCCCCTGAGTGAGACCCAGGGCCCAGCTGCCCCTGTTTTATGGAATTATGTCATAAATGGGACCAAAAGTGAGAATTATGAATGAAATGTGCCCAGCATCCAAGGATAGGCATTGCCAGCAGAGTCAAAGAGAAGCTGAGAGTGCTCTGGGATGTGATGGGTAAGGAGTGGAATAAGAGAGACATTCCAGGGTGTGRTGGGAGTGATGTGGAGCTGGGAACAGGGAGCTTTAGGCTCAGCTGGGAACCTTGCAGGCAGAGAGGAGAGGAAAGATGTGGCTTTACAAGTCTGTCACTGGTGTGACTGCAACGAAAGTAAAAGAAATCTGGTGTCTTCAACAAGAGAGATCCAAGGGAGGGTGTGTGGGGACTGGGACGCTGGTGAGCCCTGCCTGGGGATGCTGTGCCTCACAGTCCATGTGGGAGGAACAGGYGCTCAGCTGGAGCAGGTGCAAAGATGGGGAGGGACCAGGACTCTCCAGATCTTTGGCCTGGGAAATAAAAACTGGGGRGAGGAGAACCATCTGCCTCCCCCTCCATCAAAGAGGAGCTGTTTGATGGCTCCTGCTCAATGCCCAGCAGGGAAAGGAGTGTTTGTGCTGGGGGCTGATCCCTCCTGCTTCTCCCCAGTCACTTAGGGGTGCCTCCAGGACGGGGGAACTGCCCCCTGACCAGTCCTCTGCCTTTCGACCTGATTTACACTGACTACCACGGCCTCCAGCAGATGAAGCAGCACATGGGGCTCTCCTTTAAGAAATACAGGTAAGCAAAGCCACTGCCTGCTCTTCATCTCCATTCCATTAATTAGCAAGCAAAGAGTAATGGCCAACCCAAGGAGCCAGACCCTTTGATTTTACCTTTGATTTTTGCCTGCCTGGTGCCTTGCTGTGTCCCCTGCTGCCACAGCATGAGGCATTCTGAGCCTCAGGTATTTAGGATAAAACCTTAATAAAAGAGAGAGAGTTGAGGAAGGACCAAACCCTGCATGTGCCTGCAGTGTGTGTTGATGTGTGCTTCCATTCCATTCCTGCAGCCAGGGGAGGGTGAGCCTTGGGAATTTGTGAGGAGCCCTGTCCCTGGCTCCTTGAGCATCAAGACAAATGTCATCATCCCCTGGTACATCACCAGCCTGGAAAATCTGCGATTTAATTTAGCGCTGATAGACCTGCTATTTATTACATTTTTCCTCATCTCTTCCACTATCCTACACAATTTTATTAGAGAGAAAAATGACAAGCTCTGTTATTGCTTTTATTATAAATGCATTTGCTTTTGAATTCAGCTAGTTTTGCTCTTCTCTTGCTTGTTGTTCCTCTTCTGTCCTCAGCCTTGTGCTGGTAGTGCCTAGCTCAGCATTCCCAGGATATTGGGAAAAGCATTATTAATGAACTTTTGGGAGGTTCATCATTCTCACAGCTGCTGGGSAGCTGAGGGTCCTGCAAAGGGAAATTGTCCTGCAAGGAGGGAGCAGTGCTGGGAAGGGCTCCTTGGGATGCTGCTGCACCCCTTGTCAGGAAAATTAATCCACAAACACCAGAGGTTTATGTCCAAAAAGGAGACAGAGGASTCCTTTGACTTTATTCAAACAAAGGGAGAGGCCATGGGGCATTCCCCTGGGGTCTGTCTAATTTTTGGAGGATGBAGCCTCCTTTTTATCCCAATTTCCTGGCCACATTTCCCTTCTCTTTTTCCCCATTGGCTGAGGTACGTGAGAGGTTCAGACTTCCTGAAATGCCTGGTACTAAAGATTCCCCTCTAATGTATAACACTCCCTTTTAGTTTTTAATTATTATGGAATTTATGGGGTTTTTTAAATCCTTATGGAATTATGGTTATGTTTCTTTCATCTTTCAATATCCAATTTCATTTATCAGCAAACCTGCAGTTTGTTTGTAAAGGCAAATATCTTTTTATATTCATCAGTGCAATCCTCCCCATTGTTTCTTTTATCTCCCAGTGCTGGTTTTATCCACCAGCAGACCCACAGCTTGTTTGGAAAGACAAACCCCTCATTCCTCTCCCTCTGCTTGGGGTGAGACAAGGGTTCCTGGGGACAGCAGGTGTCCTCAGTGGGTGTGTGCCCCGCAGGTGCCGTGTCCGGGTCATTGACACCTTTGGGACAGAGCCAGCCTACAACCACGAGGAGTACGCCACGCTGCGCGGCTACCGCACCAACTGGGGCTACTGGAACCTGCAGCCCAGCCAGTTCATGACCATGTTCCGTGAGTGCTGGTGCCTGGSATGGCTGCCTGGAACAGGGGCTTGACACGATCCGCTTGTACAAACGGGGGTRGTTATTGCCAACATTTGCTGGAGTTCAGGCTTGTAAGAATCCGCGTCTCTGGGGCTGTTTTATGAGTCCACTCTGGCTGGCTATGGACTCTGGCCTGCATGGTCTTACATGGACAGAGCAAAAGATGAGAAACTCTTCTCCACATGGGAACGAGTGTCCCGTTTATTAGCTTGGGAGGAGACACTTCACGCTCTGGCGACCTCCCAGGTGGAAAAGAGCGTGTGACATTCTTGCAGGGGACTTTTATACGTGAGGAATGGGGGCGGGGGAAGAGGACTGTAGCCAATGGGATACCATTGAGGAGGGGCGAGGGGAGGGGTAACCAGGGGCAAAACCACCAGTGGATATAGCAGAGGGGTGCATGAGGGAAAGACCGTGTGATGGGAGAAGGGAAATAACAATCTACGTGGCACTTAACATACTCAGTACAAATTTCCAATCACCCAGTGCTGTAGCAAGCCCCATGGAGTTGGCTAGGGCCCCGTAGCAGGCCGAGGCTTAACAGTAAGAATCGCTGAGTCATGATGAGACAGCAAAATAAGCTCCTGTCTTCTGCCTCTCGGACCCTAGCTTATCTCTGTAACCCCATAGGTCACTTTTCCCCTAACCCTTACTATTGGACAAGTTTGGATCCCCCTATGCCCTATAAAAAGGGGCTGGTTTAGCCCATTTGGTAGAAGAGCTGTCGCTGGAACCCTTCACAGACCCCTCAATAAACCATCGCTGTGGAACCGCCAGGACCCTCCTTCTCCTCTCTTGCCAAAGGCTACCTAGCAAGCAAGCTCAAGGTGAAATRCTAAGAGAGCTGATAATCACTAAAGAGCTGAAATCCACTAAGCTTGCTTAGGGTAGCCAGTGGCTARGAGCTGACTGGGTATTCGGGCKCTCTGTCTCCCAGAGGGACTGAGTTATCCCGATAGGACTGCCTGGCTTGGGGCTAAGCCTGATCGGAGGGCTGGGGGCCCTTCACAGTGCAAAACAACAACTAAATAAACTATTTAGTGCAATACAACACAGGCTGTCCCCAGCAGSCTGCACATG
The DNA here is from genome assembly GCA_002167245.1 of Sporophila hypoxantha. NCBI lineage: Eukaryota > Metazoa > Chordata > Aves > Passeriformes > Thraupidae > Sporophila > Sporophila hypoxantha. The sequence continues at coordinate 1,741,027 of NDFG01000151.1, forward strand.
GGTCCCAGATAGCACAGTCCTGTTCGGGACAGACTGTCCYAGCTACCAAGCAGTTCATAGCCACAGMRAACCTTAGCAAGCTTAAGTGAGATCAGCTCTTTAGTGATTATCAGCTCATTGTGATMTCAGGCAGGGAGACGCAGGGAGAGAGAGGAGKAGTCTGTGTGGAGTTCCACAGGYGCGTCTTTATTGATTCTTSTGRGAAGGTTCRCAGTGACAGCTCTTGTGACAGTGTTCACAGGGGTRCYAGGATGAGGGAAGAGATGAGGATCTGACTCCATGTTTCAGAAGGCTTGATTTATTATTTTATGATATATATTATATTAAAACTATACTAAAAGAATAGAAGAAAGGATTTCATCAGAACGCTAGCTAAGAATAGAAAAAGAAAGAATCACAAAGACTTGTGTCTCGAAAGGAGTCCAAGCCAGCTGACTGTGATTGGCCATTAATTAGAAACAAATCTATGAGACCAATCACAGATTTACCTGTTGCATTCCACAGCAGCAGATAARCATTYTTTACATTTTGTTCCTYAGGCCTCTCAGCTTCTCAGGAGAAAAAATCCTAAGGAAAGGATTTTTCATAAAATGTGACAAGCTCTTCTGCCCGAGCTGGGCAAAAGCAGCTTTTATATAGGATTCAGGGGTTTTGGAAATTGTCCAATAGCAAGGGTTAAAGGAGAGTGACCTATAGTCTTAGAGAGAGATAAGCAGGGGTCCAAAGGCAGAAGAGGGGCTTCTAGCCCAGTCACCATGACTTGGCATTCCCTATCTTGGGCTTCTGATCACCAGGGAGCCCTTGCAGGCTCAGGGCCTGCTACAGGTCATGATGGTTTGTTCACTGATCTCACAGTGCAAAAACAACACAGAGGGGATTTCAGTAGTAATCAAAATGAATGCACCTTTATTGAGTGCCCACAGCAAATGTGATAGAAGGGTTGGAAAGGAGATYCAGGATAGAGAGAGAGAAAGAAAGAGGGAGGGTGCTGGGTGACTTAACATTCCATTTTCCTGGCTGTGTGAAGCCCCTCTGGCAGCCTAAAAACACCTCACTGTGTGAAGAGCTGCTCGAGTGGGTTCTGAAGCCTGCATTTCATGAGCTGCCTGGATAGGGATTCAAACTCCATTTTCCTCCAGCAAGGCTCTGGAGCCAGGCTRATCTCAGGCTGTATCCCCACCCCTGGGGACATCCCAAAAAAACATCTGGCCAGCCATTTGTCTCCTCCCCTTGGTGCCCACAGCTCACACCCCTGACAACTCCTTCATGGGCTTCGTGTCYGAGGAGCTCAACCAGACTGAGAAGCAGCTCATCAAGGCCAACAAAGTCAGCAGCATGGCCGTGGTGTATGGCAAGGAGGCCAGCATCTGGAAGGTGGGTGTCCTTGGGCTGCTGGGGACAAGCCAGGCAGGCAGGGGTAGGCACAGGCAGGGCTGGGAGGCAGCCCCAGCCTCTGGATCTCACCCTGAGCTGTGGAGGTGCAGATCTGGGTGTGTTTGTGGGGAACCATCCTTGTCCTGGTCCTTGGGGGGGTGATGGGACACATCCAGAGCCTCCCACAAACAGGGAGAGGCTGGTGGGACACCATTCCCTGCTCCTTGCTCTGGGTGGTGCTTCCTCCCAGCAGGCTCTGAGGCTGAGGATTTCATATCGATGATTTTATGTAATTAATTATAATGATTGCCACTAATTAATTGCAGTGATTGCTGCATTATGATGGGGATAGTTTGTGTCTGCTTTCAAGCACTCTGTGAAAAGGGGTTGTGCTCCCTGAGCCTGAAATACCTGGGGGAGAGAGGTGGGTCACTGCATGGGGACAGCCCCCCCAGCCCCCCAAAACACCCCCCTGCATCTCCAGAGGGGCTGTGCATGCTCCCCCCACCTTATCCAGAGCTAGCAAGCTGCTTTTCTTTCCAGGGCTGTAAAAAGGAGCTAATTCTCATTGTCTGTTGATTTATTTCTATTTTTCCCTCTGTGCACCGCCTGGGGCTGCTCCAGTTGCAGGTACTGTACCACACCAGCTGCTGCTGGGCTTTGCCTCTGCTCCTCTTCTCGGGAGGGAAAAGGTTTTTGTCAGACTCGACTTTGCCTTGACGTGGGCTGGGTCCTCTGGAGCTGCTGGGATTGATGTGGGTTGATGCAGTGGGGGCTGTACCTCCTCCCCTTCCCAGCTTTCCTGATTTGCAGCTGCTAATTAGCAGGGATGCTTGTGGTGAGCCAGGYTCCAGCCAGGCTGTCTCCTCTACCAGTGTTTGTGGGGTTTCCATCCCTACCCAGGTCTGGGTAGGGATCCCCCCTACCTCTGCCTGGCTTGGGGGCTCCCTAAAAGTCCTACTGAAACCCACTAAATCTCATTTTAGGAGAACTGCAACATCTTAGTTTTCTACCATTTCCCTGCCCTTTTTTATCCAGAAGTTTCCTTGGAGCTRAGTTAAGGTAATTTGGGAAGGCACTAAAGAGAGTTCAAACCCCAGAATGGACATTTCCCTCCACCCAGGGTGCTACAGGCATTTGCTGTTTTGAGTCAGAACTCACAAACAACATCAGTTTTTCCCCAACTGCATATTTGGGGTCATTTATTGCTGGGTGAAGAGGCTGGGACTCCTTGAGGCCAGGCTGCCTGACCTTTGCTTCCCATCTTGTACACTCCATGGAATAAAAAAGGGAATAGAGGAGTTTTTCCTTATTTTGAYTGATTTTGAGGTCTAGAAAGGCACAGACCACCTCCCATCTTCTGGAGCCAGGTGCTCGTTTACCAGCCTTGGACCAAACACCCTCTCCAGAGCAGGATGTTTTTGACATTTAGAAACATTTCATTAAACCTCCATTCCCTTTATTTCTCATTTCCTACCCCTCTGAACTTCTTGCCTCTGGCTTACAACAGGAGCTGAAGTTTTAATAAGCTGGGAAAGCCTTAGAGCCTTGGAGGATTCCAGGGATCCATGGCTGAGGGCAGAAATTCAGCATTTGAGGAGGCTTTAAGGCAACATACACAGAGTTTTCTCAAATTCCCCATTTAGAACTCCTTATTCCCCCTAGTCTTTGCTCTTTTGGGGCTGTTGCAGCGCTGGAAAATCCAGCATCCAAAGGATGGGCCCTTTGTGGTTTTTTCAAGAAAAAAAATTCTCCAGTAAAGAAATTGTTAAAAAGAAAGGCTGCTTTGGAGCAAAAGGAGGGAAGCCTCCAATAGAAGAAAATTGATGACCCCTTTCATTTTCCAGGTAGTGAAACGGGATTAAATCTGAATGAGAAAATCCTTGGAACTTGTTACTTGGAATAAGAGGCTATTAGCAAGCTCAGGTTCCTTCTGAACCCTCTGAAGCCTTTAATTCAGCAGCTCCAGAGTGGAAGCTGCCCTTGGAGGGGACAGGGGAGGCAGGAACCTGATGATCAGAGTGATGGACCCTGCAGCCATTGGGGCTCTCCAGGAGCCTGGGGCAGTCCAGGATGTGTTTCCAAGGAATGAGGAGGGACAAGTGGGGGTTTTGCACTGCTGTGGGTCTGCCTGAAGCATGGAAGGTGCTCTGGGACAGCAGTTTGAGAGTTAAACCCCCCCTARAACCACGGGGAGGAGGTCAGACCCATCCTTTGGTGTAGTTCACATGTCTGCCTTCCTCCCCAGGGCAAGGAGAAGTTCCTGGCCATCCTCAACAAGTACATGGAGATCCATGGCACTGTTTATTATGAGACACAGAGGCCACCRGAGGTGCCAGCATTCGTCAAGAACCACGGGCTGCTGCCCCAGCACGAGTTCCAGCAGCTGCTGAGGAAGGCAAAGGTGGGTGAGGCCATCCCAGGACCCTGTCCCCCATTACCTGTGCCCCTCCCAGGCCTGCAGGCACTCCCAGCTGGGATAATTAACCACGAGGGATAATTAGGCAGGAGCCAAGCAGAGCACATTTCAGATCAAGATGTGTCTGAGGAGTTTCTCCTTGCAGACTGTCCACAGGCAGAGTGCAAAGTTTGCTCATTAATTCATTTATTGCTGAGTGGGGTGGGTTTTGGTTTTTTTTTCACCTTATAGCTGTGATAAAAATAAACGAGATTCTCAGAGTGTGTGGGTGTGGGCACATCCCRGTTGCCTTCAGCTGCTGCCTGGAGGAAATATTCCTGATTTACCAGCCCAAACAGCTGTGGCAAAGCAATATAGCTCCATGCAGGGCCAAAGTGACGGTTGTGAGCACCATGGGGGATCTTGCAGCTCCTGGACACTCCATGGCTGTGCAAAGTGGGCTGTGGTTGATGGGCTGGGGTTGTGCTCAGCCTGGAGAAAAGGAGACTCAGGGGTGCCCTCATCACTCTCTACAACTCCCTGAAAGGTGCCTGTGCTCAGCTGGGGCTGGGCTCTTTCTCCAGCAGCACTGACACAACCAGAGCACACAGCCTCAAGCTGCACCAAGGGAAATACAGGTTGGATATTAGGAAGAAGTTTTTTACAGAAAGGGTGATAAAGCTCTGGAATGGCTGCCCAGGGAGGTGGTGGAGTCCCCTTTCCTGGGTGTGTTTAACAAAGCCTGGATGTGGCACTGGGTGCCAGGGTTGAGTTGAGGTGTTGAGGCTGGGTTGGACTCGATGATCTTGGAGGTCTCTCCCAACCCAGTGATTCTGTGAGTTCTGTGAAAAGGGGGAATATTCAGCATAACTTGTTGAACACCACTAGAGGCTTGGTGTGCAGGAGCTGAGCAGCAGAGAGGGGATGCTAGTGGGTTTATCTGGGAGGTTTCCCTGTGGGGAAAATCACTCAGTCTCGGGGCCTCTCGCTGCTCAGAGTGACCCTGAGATACATTAGAAAGTCTCTTTTCTCAGCCCGGCGCTTGAAGAAGGAGTTAGAGCTCTTCAGTTCTCAGTCTCAAGGTTCCTTATCTATCTTCTTTCTCCTGCCCTGCCAAGGTCCATCCAGCAGGACAGTTCCAGGCACTCTGCCTGCCCCCAGGGCAGTGTTATGTCTTTATCCTAAAAACGATGTGTACAATATTTATAATTACTTCCCAATACCTATCACCTATGTTAGACAGTGAGCTTCTACTCTAAACCAAATCTAAAAGTGCCACCATCACAGCAGAAGATGGAGGCCAAGAAGAAGGAGAAAGGCTGGACATGCCCAGATCCCTCCATCTTTCCTCCTGAACCCCCATTCTAGAAAACCCCAAAATCTACCTTCTCACCCCATGATAAATTCACTGTTATTCTACTTAACTGTTGTGGCCTGCAGATCTTCACCTAAGGTTGGTAATTTGCTCCACGGGTCATAATCAAAACCACAAGCATGTTGGGCTGTGTGCCAGGGTCTCTGAGCCCCCTGGCAGGGGTCTTGGCTGCTCAGGACAGCCAGAGGGATGTCTTGGGTTCCCACAACTCACAGCACTGTGTTTGTGCCTTGCAGCTCTTCATTGGCTTTGGMTTCCCCTACGAGGGCCCGGCCCCGCTGGAGGCCATCGCCAACGGCTGCGTGTTCCTGCAGGCGCGCTTCAACCCTCCCCACAGCTCCCTCAACCACGAGTTCTTCCGCGGGAAGCCCACGTCCCGAGAGGCAAGTGTGGAAAACACTGTTCTCTATAGGAATATTACCAATATAGCCAGACGAGATGTGCCTAAGCTTGTCTGGCCCTTGGTGCTGAACCAAATAGTTGGCAACTGTGTGTTCACCCCACAGACACGTTTGACTGGCTGGATGTGTGGGTTTCACCCAGAGACATTTTTGGCTAGCTGGATTGTGGTGATTTCACCTCAGAAACACTTTTGGCCAGCTGGGTGTGTGGTGTTTCACCCCAGAGACACTTTTGAGCTGGCGGGTGTGTGGTGTTTCACCCCAAACACTTTTGGCTGGCTGGGTGCTGCAGCTGGGCACATGGAGATTAGTCCAGGCCTGCAGGAGGCTCTGGGTGGTGCTGGGATGGAGCTTCCCCCCATAACAGGGGCTGCTCCTCAGGTTTCCCTCTGGCAGAGAAGCTTTAGGCCATGGTGAAGGAAGGAGTCGGTTCTGATGGAGGTTTGGATCCAGAGCTTTATTCTGGCCCACAGGCCTCTGAATGCAGCACAGCCTCCAACAGAACTCCCTGACCCCGTGGTTGCTGGTCCTTTTCACCCGGGGAGAGGGGCAGGGAAGGGGTAGGGACCACCAACCAGGTACATGGAGGAGGTCTCAAGGGACAAAGGACACCTGGATGGCCCAATGCCCCCCAGGGTAGAGGGCTCCTTTGAATCTGCCCAATCACTCGACCCTTCTGGAATTCCAGGATTGACAGACAGTGCTGGGAGAAAGGAGAGGTGACTGACACACCTGGGAGGGAATTATCAGGGGAGGGACCCGAGTTCTGAGGTAAACCCTGAAATCACAACGCACAGTTCACTCTGCTGTAAACATTTAGAAAGTTTAATAAAGGACAATAGAAGACAAAGACAATAAAGCAAGGATTTACAGCCAGGTGCCTCTTTGCATTCAGCCAAGAGCACACCTGCCAATTTGGAAACACCCTTAATAGACAATTTCTATTGCATRAGCCTGTGACATATTCATAAACAATATAAATATAATAGTAAATATAAAACAATATAAATATATTGTATTTATATTGTTTATGAATATGTCACAGGCTAATGCAATAGAAATTGTCTATTAAGGGTGTTTCCAAATTATTTATATTTATTATATTTATATTATTTAATATTTACTGTTATATTTACATTGTTTTATATTTACTAATAGTAAATATTAAAAATTATAAATACAAATATAGGTATAATAGTAAACTTTCCCCCAAACTAGTTTACATATTCCAAGAACTGTTTAGCATGGCTCCACCTCAGATCCACCTTTTTAGAGCATGCATATTCRTTGGCTGTGGTTTCAGTCCATTCTCATCATCACCTTCAGTTTTGGGCCTTACTTTCTACCAATGGTAAGTGTTGGTAGTTGGCATATCAGTAGCAGGGTCCTCATCATATGTTCCTTGGATATTATCCCATCCAAGCAAGCATTTTAACATGAGCATATCTGTATCAGCTATTTCTAAGTTTCAATTAACAACAGAAATAAATCTGTATCTTTATAGCAAACTTACTTTGACACTACACATATAGAATCCATTTTAATATTTGCCCCAGCCCCTTCTCCAGCAGCCCAGACCCACAGATCCCCACACCCTGCTCCCAGCCCAAGGCAATYCCCCCTGCTCATCCCTTTGTCCCCCCAGAGGGACATCAGGACCTGCACAGTGTGCCAGGGCTATGAAATCCCTCCCAGGCTTGCCCAGCGCTGGGAATTCAATCTAAGTAGAGCAGGAACTCTTTAAAAGTTAAAGGCTTGGGAAAATTGCCTCTTTTATTATTAATAAAGTGGATAATGCAGTGCAAGGCTRCCTCACTGAGCAGGGAGTGAGCTGGGGGCTGTGCAGCAGGGCTGGGCTGGGCTATCCTGCTCCCCCAATTGCCCCTTGCACCCCCAAATTTGGTGTTAATTCTGCAGCTGGACTGGGCTATCCTGCCCCCCTGATTGCCCCTTGCAACCCCAAATTTGGTGTTAATTGTGCAGCTGGACTGGGCTGTCCTGCCCCCCTGATTGCCCCTTGCACCCCCAAATTTGGTGTTAATTCTGCAGCAGGGCTGGGCTGTCCTGCACCCTCTGATTGCCCCTTGCACCCCCAAATTTGGTGTTAGCACCCATTTGGGCAGGGCTGGGGCTGCACCTCAGCCTGGAGCCAGGGTGAGGGCTGTGAAATGCCTCGGGGTATATCTGTGCTGGAGGGGAAAGAGGTGATCAATCTGCCAGGAGAGAGATGAGGAAGGACAGCAATGAGGGGGATGAACCACACAGCTCCTCTCTTCCAAAAAAGAGAGAGAATTGCCAGGTTTGCCACTCTAGAAACAAGGCAGGGAGAAAACCTTGACAAAGGCTGGGAAAGCGCGACGGGAGAGAAGCAGTGCTGGGAGCTGGCATCACCTGATGCCACAGGCAGCCCACACACTGGTGCTCCACAGGTACTGACATCCTTGCTTTTCCCGAGCTGCCCACAGGAGATTTTGTGGGGTCTGCTCTTTATTCATCAGCCCGAGGTGCCTTTTCGACGATTCCTCGGGAAGGAAGAGAGAGGTTGCAGAGCAGAGGATGGTTTTGGGGGCACCATAAAACATCTCAGAAGGGCCGAACCCGCCAGC
>NDFG01000151.1:1749205-1823802 GCA_002167245.1 Sporophila hypoxantha
ACATCTGCGGCTGCTTGTTGTCTTAGGTTTGGAAAGGTGTGGGGGTGTGTATTCTATTCCATCTGTCAGAGGAGGAGCAGTTCTCTGCTGTTCATGGGGCAGTTTCTTTGTCTCTCCCACAGCCAACCTCCCTCCAGGAGATCTCTGCTGTCCATGGCCAGTGAGTGTCCCTGCAGGGCTGATCCAATTCCAGCATCCCATGGGGGAGATGCTGCGCCAGGGGAGGAGCCAAGCATTCCTACCTGGATCCAATCTGAGCCTGGACAGCACAGCAGCCTTTGCCCCTGCATTGCCAGAGGAGCAGCTTTCTGCTGCCCTGCATTGCCAGAGGGAGCCCAGGCCCATCTCCAGCAGCCCTGGAGCTGCAGAGGAAAACTCCCCCCTTGTGCAGGATCCCTGCTGCAGCAGAAGCACAGCTGGCACTGCAGGAGGGCTGAGCCCCCATGGATGGGGGCTGTGCCACCCCTGACACACAGGGGGCAGGGCATGGTCTGACTCTGGCAGTGATTTGTTTTTGTATTACTGTATTTATTTTTTTTTTCCCTAATAAAGAACTGTTATTCTCATATCTTTGCCTGAGAGCCCCTTAAATTTCAAATTATAATTTTTTTTTTTTCAAAATTATAACAATTCAGAGGGTAGGGGTTTACATTTTCCATTTCAAAGGAGGCTCCTGCCTTTCTTAGCAGACACCTGTCTTGTCAAACCAAGACACTTGTCCAAAACCCAGCAGCAGGAGGTCACCCAAAACTGCTCCGAGCCCTACCTGTGTCCTCATGATGGTTTTGATGGCAGCTTCGAACTCCTCAGAGTTGTTGTAGTCAACAGTCCACACGTGGGGTTTCCCAATGAAGTCCTCAGCATATGTGTTGGGAGGACACCTGAAACACAGAGGTGCCAGCTGGATTTTGCAATCCCTGCTGGATGGCTGCTGCTTCCTGCTCAGAGCTGATGGCAGACAGGAGCAGCAGCCCACAGACACAGTGGGGTTTGACCCACTGCAATAGGGAGTGCTGGGAAATGGATTCCTCTGAATCCAGCTGCTCCCCAGCCTCAGGATGATGTGCTGTTATTCCCACTGGGTTTGGATGCCCCATTCCCAACAACACTGAATTCCTTTGGCAGCCTGGAATATCTCCACTCTGTACCAATCTCTCTCCTAAGACAACAAGCAGCAGCAGATGTTGGAGCCTGGGTCTCCTTTTCCTTTCCTTTCTCCTTTGGATGTTTTGGTCCCTTCCTGCAGCCCCAGGGGCACAGGTGCTCCCACCTTCCTTTGGCATTGTAGGTGTTTCCCCAGGGCAGAGCTGTGCCTCTGAAGGATCCCCTGGGGATCCTGTGGGCAGGCCTGGAGCAAGGGAAGGCTGAGATAAGGTTTGGGGGCAGGAGGCTGATGTTGCTGCAGATTGAGAGCAGTTCTGGGAGCTGGTGTGATAATAAAGATAAACCCAGAGAGCTGCAGCCCTCTGCACCTGCCTTCCCCCCACTTCACTGATTGTTCCTTTGGATGGAGAAGATCAATGGGAATAACTCAGGAGTTGCCTCTGTGAGGGARATAAGGAAGGGGAGAGCCCCAGGAAAGGCAGCACTCCTGCTGTGCCCACTCTGGAAATGCTCCCTCATGAATATTTAGCTCCCACCCTGWGGCAGGAGCCTTTCAAGTTGTCCAAATTATTAAAGTCAGTTTTTCTGGAGGGGAGGAAAGTGCTGATAGCCATTTTGCTGGCCATTTGCTTCACCTGGGATGAGCTGGAGGTCAGGGATGTGCTGTGGAACCCAGGCTCTGCCTGGGGCTGTGTGGGCTCAGGGTTGGTGCTGGGTGGGATTTGGGGGGWCAGGGGTGTGATGCTGCTCAGAGAAAGGTCATCCTTGCTTTRCCCTGCATTAGAAGCTGCAGAGGGGGGTGCCTGTGGCAGTCTGGGGACCTGATTCAGGTAATGTGGCCATGCCAACGCTTTGTCTCACCTCCTCCAAGGTGATTACTGCAGCTCTTCACCTCACGTTCATTTTCTCTGTGAGTTTGTAAAGACTCATCAAACCCAACTTAGGAAAACAGTTGTTGTTCTGCACATTCATTCCCGTATCTCGATTAGAATTAAATTAAAAATAATGACATCCCTGCTGCTGTGCTGCCAGGCCAGCTGTCAGAGCTTGACCCTCCACCATCTGGGCTGGAGACAGCCCTGAAGTGAAGGAATTGCTGTGAGTGGGAGGCTGGGAGCTGTTTTGGGAGAGAGAAGGAAATTTTCACTTTTTCCAGAAGAGAAGAAAGAAAATAGTGAAGCCTGGTGCTGCTGTGCTGTTAAAATGATTAAAGAATGGTGAGCTTGAGGAGGGAGGAAAGGGCTGTGCTGGTTCCTGGGCAGCTGTGTTGTGCTGCTGCTGTGTTGACTGGATGGGCATCAGGTCATTTAGGTGCTTAATGGTCTGGTTAAAAATTAAAGAACTAAAAAGGATTTCAGGGAAGGGTTTGGTGGCATAATGGGCACTGGGCAGGAGGAGCTGGTGTCCAGAACTGGGCACTCACTGGAGGGAGCAGCTGCTGTGCCCATCCCTGCTGTGCCCCAAACCAAGCTCCTGTCTCAGCTCTTCTCCTCATTCCCACTGTCAGGAAAATTAATCCACAAACATCAGAGGTTTATGTCCAGAAAGGAGACAGAGGAGTCTTTTGACTTAATTGGAATAAAGGGAGAGGCCATGGGGCATTCTCCTAGGGTCTCTCAAATTTTGGAGGACACAACTGGGATCCTTTTGATCCCAATTTCCCCCATTTCCCTCTCTCTTTCCCCATTGGCTGAGGTACTTGAGAGGTTCAGACTTCCCAGAATGCCTGATACCAAAGATTTCCCTCTAATATACAACCCTCCCTTTTAATTTTTAATTCTTATGGAATTTGTGGGTTTTCCCCATTGTTTCTTTCATCTTTCAATATCCAGTTTCATTTCTCAGCAAACCTGCAGTTTATTTGTAAAAGCAAATATCTTTTTCCATCTACCAATCAGTGGAATACTTCCCATTGTTTCTTTTACCTCTCAGTGCTGGTTTTATCRACCAGCAGACCCACAGCTGGTTTGTAAAGACAAATTCCTCTCACCACTCTGGATCAGGACACCCACTCTGCAGTGCTCTCCCACAAAGCACCCCAGCCTCTGGAATTACCCTCACCTGCTGGAAGTCCTAAATTTGCCTCAGATGAACAGCTCCAGTCACTGKGGCCCCATTTGCATTGTGACACAAAGTCACTCTGGAGAGGAGGGATCCCTTTCCTTCCCACCAAAGAGTTAATCCCCAACTCACCTCTCTGGGGTTTTGAAGAAATTGTAAAAATCCTCCCAGAGCAGAGCAGGGAGTGAGTGTGAATAACTTACAGCAGCCTCTTCTTTCCCCTCCCCTGCTTTTTTTATCTTTTAAATAGAAAGGTCTGCTTTATTAGAGATGCTGTCAAGGCAATTAAGCCTAAAAATTGACCTACCTTACAAGTTTAAAAGCCTTATTATGGGCTTTGGCTCCAGGAGTCCATGGGTATCTTGTCTTTAAAATACTGTTTGTTACAGCAGGAATTGAAAACAAGGGCATGAGCAGGAGGAGCAGCAGAAAGATGGTAGCTGGGCAATTTAGTGTTCCTGTTCCCAGCCAGTTACTGGAGTTCAGAGAAATTATTTTACTGACTCCTTTTTTTTTTCCCAAAGGCAAAATGGGGTGTTCTGTTATTGGAATATCTAATAAATTTGTCTGTGTTTCAGAATAACCACCATCAATTTATTTTTTTTCTGTCAAAACATTTCATTTCAAAATTACTGGAATGAAATACTATGGTTTTGTTTCCCATCTGCCTGCCTTTGTTTGGAAATACCCTGCCAATTTATTGAAAGGAGTGCTGGATCTGAAATGCATTTCCCTTTGCTTCACTAACTCAGACAGATTGAACCTGAAACACAACATTTCCCCCCTCCCTGATGGGTGAAAACATTGAAAATTGAAAAGTGACCTAAAATTGAATTTATTTAGGGATTTTTTTGTTGTCGTATGACCAAAAAATCACATATCCCACAGATGTTTTGCTTCTTCCAGGCCAGAACTCAGTAAGACATTTTTGGGGATATGACATCTTGTGGGAAAACTGGCTCTGCCATCAGGTGGAAGCTGTGCTGGGAGCCTGTCTGGGAATTTGYGAGCTGGTTGATGAACCTGGCAGTAATCCTGCTGTGGTCGAGCTGACAGCAAGCTTCAGTCCCAGGGGGATTTGCTGATTTCTCAGCAATATTTTAATGTCACTGCAGCACCCCAGTTTCTCCTGCTGCAGCTTGGGGCAGGCTYTGCCATCCCAGAGCTGCTGCTGGGCTGGCAGAGCTCCCCAGGCTGCTGGCTGTGTGCAAACAGAGCAGTTGGGATGCAGCCGGCGTCCCTCCCAACCCAGTTCTGCCTGAAAGAAACTTCTTCCTTCTGGAGGCAGAGCTGAATCATGCCTGGGACGTGGCTTGGGTTTGCAATCTGTGTTTTTTCCCCCCAAGAGCAGCCCTTGTGCTGCCCTCTCTCATCCTTTTGGAGGTGGCACCCGTTCCAGGTCACCCTCCAGCTGCTGGGCAGGGTTTTTGGCAGACTGTGACTTTGCCATTCATCTCTCTGGGAGCACTTCTGGGTTTCCCTGATGGTTTGCATCCCTGAACTATTTATAAGGAAGATTAAAGCCAGGGAAGCACCAAACCCCTCTACRCCAGAGATCAAATCTCAGCACAGGGACAGGGGGCAGAGAGACAAGTGGTGTCCCCTTGGGACAGGGGATGCTGGAGGTTTGTCCCAGTGATGGAGTCTGTCTGTTATCCTGGGGTGAGAGGCTGGAGAAGGAGAGAGGTTTGCAAGCACCACCATTTTCTGGGCCTTCAGCTTTTCCCATTGTCAAAACCAGTCCTCACACAAGCAATTTAATAGACCCAATATTCTGGTGTAGTGAAGGGAGAAGGCTTCATTATATTAAAGTCAAACATACAGGACTATAATGGAAAATTATACATTTCAGACTATGCCTGAAAGAGTGGCACATTAAACATCCCAGTGAAAATAGCTGGTTAAAATGTTCCAGCCTGCTGTTACGTGCCAGCACTGAATTGCATTATTTTTCTACTTATTTGTCTGATGACGCTCAGATTTTTTCCACCCTGCTTTCRTTTCCTTTTGAATGAAGGAGACTTCATCCTCCCTTCCAGCTGGAAATGCAGGGCTCTCATGGTGGCATTCCCATGGGACACCGGTGACTCCCTGCCTGGCTGATGGAGAGAGCCCTGGGGCTGGGAAGCTCTCCCAGCTGAGGAAAGGATGGCAAAATCCATCTTACCAACCCCTCCATTCCCTCCATGCCATCCTGTGCATCATTTTGCAGTGGGATGCAGTGATCCCCACCTCAGAACCCCCCTCCTCCTCCCTCCCAGGGCTCTGGGGACATCCTGAGCTCAGGAGTGCCATTAACAACGTGGCTGTTGAGAAGAGGCTGAGCCTGTCAGATTTTAATTAAACAATTATCTTCTCGAAATTGGCATTTTCTCAGTCCTGAGTGCACGAGCTGAATCCTAACAAAACCTGGAGAGGAGAGCAAAGGGAAGGAGAGCCTTTGGGGTCCCCCCTGAGAGGGAGAGGAGCAGGGGCTGCAGTGGGCTCCTGATGCCCAGGGGTCCCCCTGGGAGCCTGTGGAGAGGTGGGATTGCACCTGGAGCATCAGCTCTGGATGCATGTGCAGGCACAAGGAGGGTTTGTGTGATGTGCTGCAGTGTTTTGGGGGATGAGGCTTTTTCTGGAATTATATCTGCACTATGCCTGGCAAAAGGGGGTCCTGGGAAAAGCCCCCCATGAAGGCAGTGGTGAGATGAGAGTGAGCACTGGTGATGCTGAGCAAGGGGGGGTTTGTCTCCTCCAAACTGATCCCAGGCAGCCCCAGCCTGGCTCTGAAACTGAGACAGGCAATTTTGCTTTCAGAGGGCTCTGCCCCAGTTAACTGAGAGCCCATCAGGAATTCAGAGGCAGGATTGGTGCCTGTCACTGTGTCAGCCCTGATTAGCGTGCACATCTGTAATTAGATGAAGCAGCTGTGATTTCCAGCCTGCCTGAGATCTCAGGTGGGATATTTATGGCAGGGAGATGCTTAGAGGGTTCTCGGCAGACTGAGCCTTTGAGCTTGGTTTTGACAGGTACTTCAAAAGGAAATAGCTATTTTGGAGGTGCAGAGCTCAGAAAATAGAAGCAGCAGTGTTTTCTGGATTAATTATCTCTGGGTGGTTTTGCTTATAATCCTCCTGAATAAAGCTCTGCAGAGATACACAAGGGGAAGGGAGGTCCCAGGACTGGCACCAACCTCCTGCCCCTCATGTAACATCTCTCTGGAGAATAAGAGAGTGTGGAAAAATATGTCTTCTCAGGAGAGAAGGTTCCTTAAAAATARTTTTTAAAGATTGCTCTTCCCTTGCCCACAGCTGCAGAGTGTTTTGTGAGCTGGAACAGTTCATGCTTTACTTTGAAGTGACCTATTGGATGAAAACTGATTTGATTGTATAACTTACTAAAAGTGGAGAAAAGGGAMATTAAAGTGGAACGGGGATGATTTCATTTTCACCAATAGGTCGAACCCAGAGTACTCCTCTCTCTCTATCACTTTATGGCTGGTGAGGTTTCTCCAGCCCTAGAATTCTTCCCTGCTTGCTTTGGTGGACAGACACGAGTTGTGGGCTTTGGTGGGTGGGAGAGCCATGCCCAAGGTTCTGCTGTCTCAGGGGCAGGGCAAGGCTGTCCCCAGCTGCTGCCTGTGCTCTGCTCTTGCCCTTCACAGGTGGACCCTTACCTGCCTTACGAGTACACCTGCGAGGGGATGCTGGAGCGGATCCACGCCTACATTCAGCACCAGGTTGGGGAGAATCCCTGTCCTCCCTGGGGAGCCATCTCTGTCCTCATGGCCAGCTCTCCCTCTTCTCCCTAGGGAGCATCCCTGTTCTCCCATTGTGCAGTCAGTGCCCTGATTGCAGAGAGCACCAGGAGAAGGGGCTGGGGGAGGTTTGTCACGGGACAAAGGTGGTGCTGGGGGTTGGTGGAGGACACCTGGGGGTGCTGGGGCTGGGTCAGGGCCTTTCTGCTGCAGGGAATAAGGCAGCACTGGGTGAGGAAGAGGTGAGAGAAGCAGAGGTTTATTGCCCACACCAGGAGATGCCATCTATGCATGCAGGTGATCTCAACCTGATGAGCAAAGCCATCATCCCAAGTGTCCTCCTGTCCCACCAGCAGCCTCCCTTCCCCACTGTTAACATCTCAGAGCACTGACCCATTATCTTCTCCACCACCAGGATTTCTGCACCACATCATCTCTTCCTCCYTCTCCCAAGACCAAGACTCCTGCTATGCAAAGCCCTCCAAGCCCGCTGGCCCTGTCCCCCAACTCCACACACCTGGTGTGGTCCCCCAGCGCGGGCTGGGCSCCCCAGGCGTGGCCCCCGGTGGCCTCGCTGCAGGTGTGGGTGTCGGAGCCCCAGCACACGTGCACGGAGACGTGCCGGCGCCACGGGCTGGTCTGCGAGCCCACCTTCTTCAGGTTCCTCAACAAGGAGGAGGTGTTTCTACAGTGAGTTGGGGCCTTCTCAGGGAGCTTGTGCGGGGGTCACCAGCCAGGTGATGTTCCCTTTGCTCTCCCCATCTCCTGCACCCATTTTCTTCCCAAAAATCCCAGTGATGGGCCCTCATGCCCACATGCTCCCTGTTAGTTGGGATTAGCCAGAAAACTGAGGTGAGCATCAGCAAAAGCCCCGAGGAGCAGCAGAAATGCCCAGTGTGGATTTTAACACCCCTCCCCTCCCAGATGGAGCAGCAGCACRGGCATTGCCCTCCCAKCAACCCTTCTCAGCTGATGAGTCCCTCATCAGGAACTGTCATCATTACAYCATAAGAGTTCTATTGTCATTACATTGCAAGGGTTCCATATTGCTAGAGTTTTGTGCCTCCTTGATGTTTTCTTGTAGGCATSTCCACTAGGCACTSACTCTTCCTTGTCCTRGCAATAGCCAACTGACTCCAGTTCCCRRCAACCAACCAATCTACTCTTTTATAACACTCTTCTTATTGGCTACAGCTGCAGCCTGTTAAAATCAGGCCTGTTCCCAATCTCTAARAATTGGTTCAGCTARAACTCCTTAATGGGGTAAGATTACTTTCTATACTACCTTTATTTGCTTATGTTGTATCTCCCTACAAGGAACCTCCCCAAGAAGGACAAAAACCCTTCAATGACCCCTTCAATGGCTGCTCACCTGACCTGCCCACCTTGCCTTGGCCCCCAGGCTCAGCACTGAGTACCAGATGAAGGCAGTGCAGGCAGGGCCCAGCTTCACTCTTCAGCAGGCAGCAACAGCGTTTCCAGGCACAGTTCCGCCTCTTTCCAACCCCATTCCTCTCCACCTCCCGCARGCTCTCTTCTTTTTAATGTCTCTCTCTATAAAACTGCATTTTGAACACACAGTGGTGAAGTTTTAATAGAGTATAAATCTGCCACCGGGCTCTGTGCTGCTCTCTGGGCAATTTAAATGCGAGCGTTGCCGGAGCTGTCACGCTGGTCAGGCAGGCGCCGCGTGTCCCGCTGACATTTTTATGTGATAAATTACAGCTGGGGCCTGCCTTTCACTCTTTCCCCCTGCACGTCCTCCTCCAGACCTTAAAACGAGCTGGCTCAGGGACTTGTCAGCTGAGAAGGGTTGGTGGGAGGGCAATGCCAGTGCTGCTGCTCCATCTGGGAGGGGAGGGGTGTTAAAATCCACACTGGGCATTTCTGCTGCTCCTGGGGCTTTTTGCTGATGCCCACCTCAGTTTCTGGCTAATCCAAACTAACAAGGAGCATGTGGGCTTCCCTGATCCCCTGTCCCTTCCAGGGAATGTATCTACAGCAACATACAATAACATAAAAATGTTATCTACATCCATGGAGCTCTGTCCATGGACAGAGCTGTTTGGTCAGCACGGGGTGTAAGAGAGCCATGGAACTTCATGAGCTGGAAAGGACCCACAGGGACCAACTCCTAAGATTTGGGTGGGTTTTGTGGGTGATTCTGAGCCATCTGTGGGTTGAGGTGATCTCTGGACTGCAGGGTTGAATTGCCAGGGTGTCCCCTTCTTGCGTGGCGTGTTGGGCTGGTGACGAGCCCTCACATGTAGCCAAGGGGTGGCAAACACAGATRAGCAAAGGAACCTCCCCAAGAAGGACAAAACCCCTTCAATGACCCCCTCAYTGGCTGCTCACCTGACCTGCCCACCTTGCCTTGGCCCCCAGGCTCAGCATCGCGTGCGACAGCACCGAGTACGAGATGAACCACCTGTACCCCGCGGTGGCCGAGAACGTCCGCGAGTGCTACCTCCAGAAGGAGCCGCTGCTCTTCAGCTGCGCCGGCCACCACGCCAAGTACCGGCGCCTCTGCCCCTGCCGCGACTTCCGCCAAGGACAGGTGGCTCTGTGCAGGGACTGCTTGTGACACGGCGTCCCCACCGCCCCGGGGACACCGGCAGCGGGTGGCTTCTCCTCAGAACTCCGCGGCGGCTGAGGAGCTGGGACGGGTCCCTGGCGCGGTGGGTGAGCCGGGGCTGTCAGACTCGCTCTGGGGCTGTTCCATGTCAGACTCTGGGGCTGTTTGATCCACCAGCCAGCTGTGAATGACCCTGTCCTGAACTTTGGAGTCATTTTCTTCCRGAGGAGCATCGTCTGAGCGCATCCTGGACCGAACCCACCTGGACCTGGTGGCGCTGGGATGGGGTGGTGAAGAGAGAGGGGCTGGGGACACCCTTCRCCTCCTCTGGCGATGGGACAAGCCACCAGCAGACCGCAGTTTCAGGGTTTTCATCTTCTTCAAGCATCCTAAGTTGTTTTATTTATTGATTTTTTTTAACCCTCCCCCTGACAAGTGGTAAATTAAAGGGGAATCRACACCCAGCCCTTCTGTGGGAGTTCTTGGGCAGAGCTGCATTGAGGGGGGACGGGGTGATGCTGGTGGCTGTTGTGGGTGTGTGGAGCTGGGGGAGGACAAAGCACAAGGAGAGTGGCTGGGTAMGATGGGCACATTGGGGACTGCACCCCTGGTAGCCCCAGGAAGAGACAGTGGTGGGATGGGGCTGGGGTGGGCTCCTGGTGAAACTGCTGCTCCACAGGCAGGGCAGAGGTGCCCAAAGTGATCCCCCCAGCCTCCAGGCTGCTCTTCACCCTGCTGAGCCATGCACAGAGCTGAACATCCCCCCAGGGATGGTTGGAGGTGGAGGTGAGGGCACAGGGGCTGCTCGGYGCTCAGCTGAGTGGGCAGAGGGGAYGATGTGCTGCAGCACATGGAGGGAATTCCTGGTGGGCACTGACTGAGGGCAGAGCAGCTGAAGAGCAACATCCTGACTCTGTGTGCTCCAGATGTTGCCAGCACAACAAGAGGTGAGCTCCAAGCAACCATGTTCCATAGAACRCTTTGCTTCTTCAACTTTCCTTAGTGCTGTTTCTCTTGCTTTGGGGGTGCTTCCCCCTCCACTGCTGATGTGTCTCCTCCTGGCACATCCCATGGCTGGGTTGTGGGCATTCCCTGATCACCCCTGGCTGGGGTGACCTGGTTTGTTCTTGTAGGGTTGCTCACCAGGGCAAGGAGTTGCTGTAAGGTTGGTGCTGAGCCCTGGTGGTGTTTGCCAGGTAGAATGGGGAGATTCCTGCATGCCATAAAACTGGAAAATCAGGGGCTGCAAACTTCTTCTCAGCCCTTCCCTGCATAGAATTGCTCCTGGCCTGGCTGGTGAGGAAGGCTGGTGGGGTGGCAGCCTGACCTGTCACTGCAGGAATTGTCCCCTCTGGCTCCAGTGACTGATGGAGAGKAGTGGCAGGATGAGTGCAGGAGGTTGCCCTGGAGCTGTGCCACACCCCTGGCACCTCCAGCCTGTCCTCCCTGTGCCAGCTTTTGGGAGAAACTCCCATTCCTTCAGCTGAGCTGCAGCTTTGGGCAGAGCCCAGCCACCCTCACCGTGTCCCTGCTGTGTCACCACAGGGTGCTGTGTCACCACAGGGTGCTGTGTCACCACAGGGTGCTGTGCCACCACAGGGTGCTGTGTCACCACAGGGTGCTGTGTCACCACAGGGTGCTGTGTCCTCTGGGCACCCCCACGTGAGCCTGGCCACATCCTGCCCTGATTGAGCTGGACACACTGCTGTTATCCCAGAGCAATTTATCATCTTCAGCTCCCAGCTGCGTGGGCAGCCTCCATCCTGCCTGTGACGCCAGCCCAGGGGAAGGATTGATTAAGTAATTTTTGTGTCTTGCAGCCAGTATGTGTCTAAATAAAAGCAGCACAAGTCTCTCTTTGCAGAGCTGAGCAGCAACACTTCTCCACAGCACCATTCATCTCAGCCTCAAAGCATCCCCTGGCACAGAGTGCTGCCAGAGCTGGGTGGGCAGGAGCTGGCCTGGGAGAGGCACGGGGGYTCTGCCAGCAGGAGCCACCAGCAGTTCACTTCCCAGCGTTGTAAAAACCAAATAAAACTGGATTTTATAGGAGATCTAAGCAAGTTTTAAAGACCAAGGGGCTCGGGTTGCCTCGTGAGGCAGCGCTTGTTACACATCAGCTCCCTGGGCAGCTTTTTCCACAGTTTCTGCTCAGCTGCTTTTAAAATAGCCTTCACCTTTCAGCAGTGCAGTGCTGCCTCCCACTGCAGAGAGCCCCAATTATCCCCTGGCAGGAGAATTTTTCTCCAGGCTGAAATAAAAGGTGGCTGGCTCACCTTCGCTGCTGTCATGGGAAATAATGATCTGTCTGGAACCTGGCTGGATCTCAAGCCAGCCTGGAAATGTGGGTGATGGGGCTGAGTGAGGCTCTGTATTGCCTGGCATGTCTCTGCCCCATTAGTGGGCACCAGGTCCTGCTCAGGGGCTGCCTGGGGAAAAATCTTCTCCTTTGGCCTGCTGGTGATGGAGCATCACTCATGGATGTAGCATGTAGCAGGGACCAGAGTGTGGGTGCTGGGGCAGCCCCTRCTGCCCCATCCCACATGCCTTGGTCTGTAAAATCCCATGGTGGGGCAAGCTGGGGGCTGGGCTGCTTTGGAAATYTCAGTGCTGGGTGTTAACATCACTTTTGGGTGCAGAATTGGCATAAAAATATTTGTTATGTGGGGTGTGTAWGTGCCAGGGGCATAGTGGCAGCAAGGAATGGAGCTGCTGGTGTGGGACAGAAGGGACTTTGTCACCTGGAAATGCTTTTCTCTGCCCTGGCTGTGCCTGGTGATCACTGGGGCATCCCATCCCTTCCCAAGCCCTTTCCTGAGCAGGTCTCCAGCCTGGTCTCCCTGGCCAGGACACATTTCCATTTGGAAGGGAGAGCTGAGGATGCAAACATCAAATTCACAATTTATTAAGCAGGAGCGTGAAAGAGGTTTGAAGGGAAGCAGAGTCATTGCCATATGAAAGAGGCTCTAATTCCCACAGCTAATTGCAAAGAATAAATCCCCAGTGGGGAGGGGGAAATGGTGTCAAAACTGTGAATAAACCCAAACAAAATGGAARGAGGCTGCACTCTCTGATGTTGCTGGCTGGGACAGTTTGTTTAACAGCCAGAGTGGGTTCATGGGGAGCCCCRGGGGTCCCCTCAGGGTGAGGTTGGACCTTTTGATTTCCAGATTTCTGGTGGCATCCACTCAGCAGAGCCTTCAGGAATGTCTCAGATTTTTTACCTAACCTGTTTTCTGGCAGCTGTGAAACCAGGACAGGCGTATCAAAAGAATGATATTGTTCTGGAAATCCATTTTCCTTACCTAGAAATGAAGCCAGGGGCGATTTATGTTTCTGAGCCTCACTCTTCTTCTAAATAATTCCATGCAGAACTTTCTTTATGGAGTTGATTTGGGGTTTTTTTTCCTCCCTATTTTTAATYTTGCTGGCACCAAACCCTTCCCCTGCCAGTGCAGTGGGGGGAGGATGGGTGGTCCCTGCCCTGTGTCCCCTCTCAGCATCCTGGGTACCTCTGTTGTAAATGCAGGGCTACTCACTAGGGGAGAGAATGATGAATCTGACTCCATGTTCTCAGAAGGCTAATTTATTACTTTATTATACTATATTATATTAAAGAATACTATACTATACTATACTATACTAAAAATACAGAAAAGATACTTACTGAATGCTAAAAAGATAATAGAAACTGGTGACTCTCTCCAGAGTCCCAACACAGCTTGGCCCTGATTGGCCAAAGAGTGAAAATAACTCACAGCAGAATCCAATGAAACAATCACCTGTGGGTAAACAATCTCCAAACACATTCCAAGTAAACACTCTATACTATACTATACTAAAGAATACAGAAAAGATACTTTTATAAGTATAAAGATATACTATATATTTTTAGTAGAAGATATACTAAAAAGATAATAATGAAAACTTGTGACTCTTTCCAGAGTCCCAACACAGCTTGGCCCTGATTGGCCAGTGAGTSAAAACAACTCACAYCAGAATCCAATSYAACAATCACCTGTGGGTAAACAATCTCCAAACTCATTCCACATGTGAGCACAACACAGGAGAAGCAAATGAGGTAAGAATTGTTTTCCTTTTCTCTGAGGCCTCTCTRGCTGCCTTTCAGCTTCCCAGGAGAAAAACCCTGGGCAAAGGAATTTTTTCAGAATTTTTTTCATTTTTTTCAATGTGAATGCCACATCCCTGTCCTGCAGCAGCTCCTGCCCTGCAGAGCCAGCCTGGAGCAGCGATCAGGGCTGGAAATCACAGCCAGGGGACCTCTCAGGGCTGCTCTGCTCTTATCTCAGCCTTTATTAGCAAATGGTTCAAGCAGCTTTTCCCTCCTGATCGTGCGCTTATCAGCTCCCGGTAAAACAGCAAATCACATCCCTGATGTGGCRGGTCCGAGCAGCAGAAACCCATTTATTTCCCCTAACGGGTTTATCAGCACATCAAGGAGCTGCTGAAGATGTAAGTTATTTCCCCAGGTGATGGATCTCGCTGCCACACAGCCTCCGGGAGCCTGYCAGGGATGGCTGATGGACCCTGCTGGCGCTGCTGCCTCATGGAGCTCAAGGTCTTGCTTTAATTGAGTCCTGTCTCCCTGATGGCAGGGCTTTTCCTACTTTTTTTTTCATTTTTTTAAATATTATTTTTCCCCCTTTAGGATGACTTTCCTGAAATAAACGAATGCATTTCATCTCCTGTCCCCTTCCCTCATCTCTCCCTCCCTGTGGCAAATCCAGAGCTGTGAAGAAAGTGAACAAATTGAAAATCTGTCCTCAGACTTACTGGGTGAAAAGAGCAGCAAAATCTTCTGCCTTTTTTTTTCTCTTTCTTTTTCATTCTTTATTTTACTGTATCTTGTAGAAGGGATATGGATTGGGAGTGAAAGGCCTTTTCAGAGCCGTGGGGCTGAGCATTCCCGTTTTTATCAGCTCCAGCAGTGGTGCCCAGCCACACTCATTGTGGCTCGTTAGTGGAAAGCCATTAAAACCCGGGATCGATATTTTCTCGGCAGAGATAAGGGCCCATTCAATGTTATCCCCCGAGGCAGGCACAGAAATACCAAGAGCCATCCCCAGAGCAGAGCAGAGATGCTGAGGGAGCAGCTTCTCCTGCCAGTGCCTGAGGAGGGGACAGAACGGGACATCCCCCAGCCCAGGGAGGGTGGCAGCTGAGCCAGGACCCAGCCCTGAGCATCCAGCTCCTCTAGAGAGGYGAGAAATTGAATTTGGGGAGGATGGGGAGAGAGGGGAATGTCTYGGGGGATTGGGTGGCTCTGTGGGGTTTGGCCTCCAGCCAGGGCTGCTTGGCACAGGTGCCAGTGGTGCCTGCAAAGGGCATCAGGAGGGCGAAAATAAATGAATGAATGAAGTGTCCATTCCCAAGCCCCGGCAGCTGGCTCTGGAATGCCAGAGGAAAGGGGCTGGGGGGTGTTCCCATCTCCTCTCCATCTCTCAGAGGGCTCCCACCACCCCTAACCCTCTGGAAATGAGGTTCCAGCAGAGACCAGTTAGAAACAGGAGAGAAGTTTGTTTTCAGTGTTAGAGAGAGCTGCCAGAGGTATCAGCTTCTCTCTAAATATAAACCAGAAAACAGGAAATAACGATCTGTCCTAATTTAGTGCCTTTCATCTAAGGATTCAAAGCATCTGACAGCATCACTAAGAAAGAAGGGAAGACTTTGCAACCTGCATGGAAATGCAGCCACTCCAGAGCTTTGTGTGCAAAGCATTTCATTTTCATTTTTTGCTGAATGTTGCATTGCAACCCCTCACTSCCAGCCCCAATTCCTTCCCAAATTCCCCCAGTTTGCCATCACTGGGACCTGGAAGTTCAGCCTGGCAATGAGTGATGTTCTTGCAGCTTGACACCGTGCACAGCTGGCTCAGAGTGTGGAGGAGTGTTTATTTAATGAATTGATTGAATTAATTAATTTTCAGGAGAGTGCTGAGAAAAATAATAGGGATCTCCAGCAGCTCTGCCAGCTGTCTGGCTGTGTGCAGCAGTGGGAGCAGGGCAGGGTCTGTGCATGGAACAGGGAGCACAGCAGGCCTGGACAGTGCTGGGACAGATGGGAATCACAGAATTATGGGATGGTTTGGCTTGGAAGCTTTAAAGCTCATCTCATTCCAATCTCTGCCATGGGCAGGACACCTTCCACTGTCCCAGGTTGCTCCAAACCCTGTCCAACCTGGCCTTGGACACTTCCAGGAATGGGGCAGCCACAGCATCTCTGGGCACCCTGTGCCAGGGCCTCCCCATCCTCACTATAAATACTTTTTTCCTTGTATTCAGTCTGAAATGACCCTGTTTTAGTTTAAAACCATCACCCCTTGTCTTATCACAACAGCCCCTGCTAAAAAACCTCTCTCCATCTTTGTTATCAGCTCCCTTCAGGCCCTGGAAGGGGCTCAGAGCTCTCCCTGGAGCCTTCTCCTCTCCAGGTGAGCACCCCCAGCTCTGCCAGCCTGGCCAGAGCAGAGGGGCTCCAGCCCTTGGAGCATCTCCAGGGTCTCGTCTGGACCCACAGGAGCCCCTACATGTCCTTCCACAGAAGCTGTAGCTGGGGAGATCCTGTCTGCACTTCCAGCAAAGCTTTCCTCAGGGAAAGGCTGCCCTGGCTGCTGCACAGAGCCTGGGCACTGGAGCTGCTGCTTCTCCCATTTCCTGGCATTCCCATCCTGCACCTTTGCTGCCCACAGAGGCCCTGGGTGGGGTTTGCCCCATGTTCCTCACTCTCACCAAGTCTGGCACACCAGGATTTCCTTGCATGGTTTGCTCTGGAAACAAAGSAGGAGCCAGGCAGGTGTGGGGGATTTACATCCKATGGCTCTGGAAYCAAATTCCCCAAGGAACAGCAAAGGTGTGCTGGGATGCTCCCACAGGAGCTTCATGAGCAGGAGAGGGGTGCAGGGAAGAGGCTCCAGCAGATTTACCTGCAAGGTTCCTCAGCCAGGTTCCTCAGCAAGGATTCTGCAAGGTTCCTCAGCCACCAAACCCTCAGGGCATCAGCAAGAAGACATTCCTTGGCTGTCCTCAGGCTCCTGTGACATTCCTGCCCCTCTGCAAATGCTCATTCAGATTTGGCACTGAGGTCTGAGCCCTCTTGGTTCCTGTCCCCACCCTTTGCTATCTCTGCTTCTGGGTCAGACAGTGGCAGTGGCAGTGCTAAAGTGGAGCCCCTCTGGCTGTCACCAGTGCCACCACAATCTCTMTGTCACCACACAGCAGTGACAGTGACAGCAGTGACAGTTCTCTGCCCTTCCAGGTGTGGCCAGGCTGGGACTGGGCTTGGGAGCAAGAAGTTCATAAAAGAAAAGTGGGAGGTAACAGATTTCCACATGTAATTAACTCACCAAATTAGTCCCAATTAGGAGCTGTAATTGGGGTTATAATGGTTAATCGTCTTTCCCCCAAGCCACAGCTGCACTATCTCCCTTAACTGCATCACAAAGGGGAGGAGGTGCAGTGATGAGTCCATGACACCAGAGCTGCCARCCAGGCGTCCCRTGGGGGAGGGAATTYGGTCTGATCCCTCYACCTGCTGCTCCCCAGGGMGGGGGACAYGTGAGGGGACACCCCTGTGTGACCCAGTGTCCCCTGAATTTCATCAGCAGCACTTTTTCAGGAACACTGCGAATTCGGCTGCTGGAGCTCCTGTTTGAGCAGGTTCCRAGCAGAAAACCAAAGGGCAGGGACYTTTCAGGGACTCCCCCACRGCTGCTTTMTGCTGCAAAGAGCCTGGCTGAGAACATCTGCTTGTCCTCCTTTTRCTGGGCARGWTAACCAAGCAGTGCCAGGTGGCCTSAGCAGGGATATGGAGCAGCCCTTTCCTCCTGCTTTGTTCTGGATCACACAAGGAGCTCTGAACTCCTCTGATCCCAGGGGCAGCTCAGGATTGTGCCCTGCCCTGTCTCCAAACCCTCCTTGTTTCACCCCTGCTCCCTAAATCCCACCAGCAAAACCCCCAAACCCCTTCCCAGSTCCCCACTCCTGTGGGAGCATCCAGCACACCTTTGCTGTTTCTTGGGAAATTTGCTTCCAGAGCCATGGGACGTAAAATCCCTACCCCTGCCTGGCTCCTCCCTGAGCACTGGGAAGGATTCTGCCAATGCTCTCCTGAAAATTGGCCAGGAGGCTGAAAGATGAACTCCTGGAGAGGCTTCTCCCCAAAGGCTGGCTGCCAGCTTGGCCACAAGGGAATCTTGGATGCCCAGGGTCCTGGATGCATCCGAGCAGCCAGACAAAGCTCCATTAAATACACCAGAAAGGACAAATTCACTGACAAAACCACACTGCCAACATTCAGCAGCACAGAAAATAGAGGATTATGCTCCTTACATTTGGCTCAGCATCATCCAAAGCTGCAGAGAATTGTGCA
This sequence comes from Sporophila hypoxantha, assembly GCA_002167245.1. Classification (NCBI taxonomy): domain Eukaryota; kingdom Metazoa; phylum Chordata; class Aves; order Passeriformes; family Thraupidae; genus Sporophila; species Sporophila hypoxantha. The sequence continues at coordinate 1,767,076 of NDFG01000151.1, forward strand.
CCACAGATCTGGGGGTTATCTTCCTTGGAAGCCTGTTCTGCTGCACAGAAATGCTGCTTCTCTTCCTCCTCCTCCTCCTCCTCCTCCTCTGGCCGCCCCAGCACAGGCAGAGCCTTCTCACCTGCCCACCCCCAGCTCCTCCATCGCCCACCAGGGGCTCAGGCGGTTTTGTAGCTGCTATTTTGGCTGGGTGTTTTTGTTGTAAGTGTTGTTGAACAGGAAAAATAAAAACTCGAGGCCCCTGGTGGTATTTTTAGTCCCYTGTTGGTGACTGGCTGAAAAGCCTCAGCAGGACTGTAAAATAAAATTAATCTGCATCTGCTGTGCGTCACTTTTACAAAGCTTGTCTCTCCTTCTGCTGCCACGGGGATGGTTTGCAACCCTCAGCTTGGGAGAGAGCCAAGTACCTGCCAGGCAGCCCCAGAACACAGACAGCACTGGGGAGCCAGCAGGGATGGGGTGAGGGGCGGGCAGAGGGAAGGAATTTGGATTTTCCTGGAGTTTGCGGGGAGGTTGTGCCTCATCTGCCTGCTCAGGTACCCCATGGGCTCTGTCCCTGCAGGTGGAGGGAGCTGCACTGGTTGTACTGGTTTGCTGGCAGAGCAGAGTGCTGGGGGAGACTGGGGGAAACTGGGGGATTGTTGGAAATGCAGGTCCACCAACGAGGGGAGAGAATGATGCATCTGACTCCATGTGCTCAGACGGCTAATTTATTACTTTATGATACTATATTATATTAATATACTATACTATATTAAAGAATACTATACTATACTAAAGAATACAGAAAAGATACTTACTGAATGCTAAAAAGATAATAATGAAAACTSGTMACTCTTTACAGACAGCTTGGCCTTGATTGGCCAAAGAGTSAAAARAACTCACWGCAGAATCCAATGGAACAATCACCTGTGGYTAAACAARCTCCAAACACATTCCAAGTAAACACTCTATACTATCCTATACRAAAGAATACAGAAAAGATACTTTTATKAGTATAAAGATATASTATATCTCTTTYGTATAAGATAGACTAAAAAGATAATYATGAAAACTSGTGACTCTTTCCAGAGTCCTGACACAGCTTGGCCCCAATTGGCCAATGAGTCAAAACAATTTACATGAATCCAATGAAACAATCARCTGTGGGTAAACAATCTCCAAACACATTCCACATGAGCAAAGCAAAGGAGAAGCAAATGAGYTAAGAATTGTTTTCCTTTTCTCTGAGGCCTCTCGCTGCCTTTCAGCTTCCCAGGAGAAAAACCCTGGGTGAAGGGGTTTTTTCAGAGAATGTGAATGGCACAGGGGATGTGCTGGGGTGCTCTGGGGAAGCCCTGGCAGTGCCCCACCACCCTGGATGGGGAGCAAGAAGAGTTATTGCCATGGAGGGTTGGAAACTGACTGCCATGGAAACCAGTTTGGAGTTTATAGGGGCATCCCACTGGTCATGGGTGATCCATGTGGCATGGGGTGGCTGTGGGGGGTCTGAGCCCCACTGCATCCCCCCCGTGGGTTATCAGGGGCCAAACTGGAGTAAGAAGTGCCCAAAGTGGGGACCAGAGCAGCCCAGGCTGGAGTAACGTGGTGGGGCTCTCTCCTCAGGGAGGCAGRCTGGGCTGGGCAGGGCTTGTGGCCCAGACCCCCAGGTTTTGGGGGTAGATTGAGGGGCTGTGCCCCCCCAGGGCTGGGCTGGTGCCCAAGAGCTCAGCTTGCRCTTGCTGGGGCTGAACACAGCTCTCATGTTCACTGTAACCTCAGGATGCCCTTTAATTTTTAATGCTTCAATAAAACAGTAATTACAAACACTGGAATTGGTGTTTTTTAAGCAGAAAGTATTCACTTCCCAGGGTTTAATTATTCAACAGAAATTAAGGAGAGTGGGGCTGGATCCTGCTGGCACTCTTGGCTTTTCCTGCTCCCCATCTGTTTTGCAGGGAGGAGGGCTGGGGGCAGGATGGAGCCCATCTCTGGTGTGTCAGGGCTCCCCAGTGCCTTAAAAATCCAGGGCAGAGCTGTAGGGGTGTACCAATATCTGGGCTGGGTCAGGCTGAGGAMAGCTCTGGGGAGCAGAAGGAATCCCCCCCTGAATGGTTCTGCTCCCTGCAGGGTTTCCAGCCAAGGCAGGGCAGGATCAGAGCTCTCTGGGAGGTTGGAGCCTGCTGGGATCTGAATTTATGCCATTTGGGTCTGTGCATTGACCCCAGTGGGGATCCTGGGCAGGTGGCACCTCAGGAGGTGACACCATCACCCAGTGCCTGCCCCCCTSCCCTGGCCAGGAGGGGACTCTGGAGCTCCCAGTCTTTGTTTTCTGGAGTTTTCCACAGCCTGGGCTTTGCTCTGAGTTCCCTGGGAAGGTTTCAGGCTTGTTTTTAATCACTGTGCTCCAGCGTGGTGGAGTTTAGAACACCAGTGATGGGAATGGTCTGGGGAGAGCTCCAGGAGAGCTCCCAGGGATGCTGGAACACAGCAAAGCAGGGCCTTGGCAGGGCCTTGGCCGGGCCTTGGCTGGGCCTTGGCTGGGCCTTGGCAGGGCCTTGGCAGGGCCTTGGCAGGGCCTGTGGATTTGGGCTGGCTGATTTTGGACCCCACCCTGCACGGGGTAGCAGTGGGGTTGGAAAGCCTTGATGGAGGAAGGCAAAGGGGGGAAAACAGGGATAAAATGTGAGGAGTTGGGGGATTTGGGGGATCTTTGTGCTGGGATGGGACCTGTTGGGGTTTTCCAGTTTCTTGCACCCGCATRTCACACCTCAGCCCTGTTCCCACATCCACAAAGCCCCTTTTCTGTACAGGGCACCCTCTGCATTGTCCCACCCCAAGCCACAGGTGAAGGGCTGCAGGAGCTGGTGCTGGATGGTGGTTTAGGGACCCACATCTGCTGGAAAAGCAAGTTGTTCTTGTTAATATCAACACTTAACTGTGATAACTTCGCTGGTGAGCAAACCTGTCTGCAGGGAGATGGAGAGGTGGGAACGGCTTTGTCAGGGCTGGGGGATGAGCTGAAGTGAGTGGGGTGGGGATGATGGCTCTGCTGATGAGGTGCTGGGGATGGGGAAGGAACGTGGGCTCATTTGCAAGGCAAATGAAATTATCACCTGCTCTGTCTGCTGTCCTCACAGCCAGAGCCTGATGAGCTGTGCCTGGAGGGGGCTGGAGGTGGGTGACCATGAGAGCAGCCTGGGGAGGGGGCCTTTTCACAGACGGGGCAGCTGCAGCCCCCCGAGGGGTCTGGAGTGATCCCCTGCCCTCCCTGAGGGGTCTGGGGTGATCCCCTGCCTTCCCTGAGGGTCTGGGGTGATCCCCTGCCCTCCCTGAGGGGTCAGGAGTGATCCCTTGCCCTCCCTGAAGGATCTGGGGTGATCCCCTGCCCTCCCTGAGGGGTCTGGGGTGATCCCCTGCCCTCCCTGAGGGGTCTGGGGTGATCTTCTGCCCATCCTGAGGGGTCTGGGGTGATCCCCTGCCCTTTCTGAGGGGTCTGGAGTGACCCACTGCCCTCCATGAGGGGTCTGGAGTGATCCCCTGCCCTTTCTGAGGGGTCAGGAGTGATCCCTTGCCCTCTCTGAAGGATCTGGGGTGATCCCCTGCCCTTCCTGAGGGGTCTGGGGTGATCCCCTGCCCTCCCTGAAGGATCTGGGGTGATCCCCTACCCTCCCGAGGTGTCTGGGATGACCCACAGCCCTTCCTGAAGGATCTGGGGTGATCCCTTGCCCTCCCTGAAGGATCTGGAGTGATCCCTTGCCCTCCCTGTGGGGTCTGGGGTGATCCCCTGCCCATGGGGTGGCCTTGTTGTCCCCTTGGGCACCGCTCTGCTCCCCTGGCTGTGCTCTCCTGTATCCAGGGCAGGTGCCAGCACTGGATGGGGTCAGTCCCTCCCGGCAGAGGGGTGGAGATGGTGCTGATCCAGCGGATCCCCACTGGAGCAGGGAATCCTGGCGATGCCCAGGGTTCTCACACTGTGCTGTCACACAGATCCATGTCCCCAGGTGGGTCTCAGCACGTGGGGTGYTGGCTTTGCCATGTGCTGGGGATGGGCAGGGGGGGTTCTGCCCCTGGTGGGGCAGCAGACATTCCTTTGGTGCCCCTGCCAGGGACAGGCTGGAACCAGCTACCCCCTCCCAAGCTGGGGGTGCTGCAGTGCAAATATTTTCTCATTCCCATCCCAAAAAGAGCCCATCAGTGGTTCCCAGATGGGAACACAGCTCCCAGCTCTCCTGAAAATTTCCTGAAAATTTCAAGAAAATACCTGCCAAATCCAGTTTGTCACATCCTTGATACTTTGAACATACAGGACACAACTGCATTATTTCACAGTATCACCATGGTAAACTTTGCCAACCTTTTGTGAACTTCCTTAGTTTAATTAAAAAAAAGGCAAATCAAAGAAAACTCTGAAATATAGATAGGAATATTTAAACAAATACAGCCACCTGAGAGTTTGTCAAGGTGGGTGGTGTCTGCTGGCCTGGAAAGGGAAGGGAATTGGGTTTGAAGGGGGAGCAGGGAGAGGGGAMGGGTGGCTGAACTGCCTCACTTGATGAGCTGTGGCAGTGCTGGCCTGGTGAGAGACCCAGCTGCTGCTCAGAGAGAGTTCACAGCTCTGTCACCAATCATTTGGGGCATTTATTCGGCTCTAACTTTGATTTAACTTCACTAGATTATAAAGAACTAAAAGTCATTCCAAGGCACTTCACTCAGAGGGGAAAAAAAATAATAAAAAAAGCCCAAACGGGGTAGTTTGATGTTGTCAGAATGATTTTCCACTCCTTCAAAATAATCTCACAAAACTGACCCAGATTTTACAAGGCACTGCAACTTTCAAAGTCCTGCCTGCCTGTGCAGGAGATGAGTCTGTAAAATATATATATTTTTCTTTCTCTCTCAGTAATTTCACAGAACCTGTGCCTTGCCTCATTCCTGGGGGATCCCTGAGGCTGTGATGCTTTGTGGGAAACACGATCCAGCCTTGTGGCTCATCCCAGAGCAGAAAGCTGCTGTGATGCTCCCAGGAATGAGGTGAGATGCTCTGGGGAGAGGCTGCAGAGTGGGAAGAACAGAAAGCCCCAGGTCACAGCGGGTGTGACAGCAATGCCCTGCCCCAGCTGCCTTYTGGAAGAGCCTGTCCTTGGTTTTTGGGCAGCTCAGGCTGACTCAGGTGTGGGTGGASATGAGCAGAGGGTGAACAATAATTGGTGACCTTGTGTTCTTGTGCCTGGAGCAGCAGGGAGAGCTGTGAGCTTCCYTTTGGGAGAGGCTGGGCAGCAGGCTGATGGAGAGGCTGGGTTAATTGCTGCTTCCTTGTTTATTCAGTTGATTGGTTGGGTGRTGGAGAAGGAGGAAAAGGCAGCCCTGGGCTGAGAACCCAGAGAACCAGCAGGGCTGGCTGGCTCMGTGCCCCCAGCCATGGGCTGAGGGACCCATGCTGCCCACTGCCCTGGCTGGCCACTGCTAATGTTAATAGTTCATTTTCATGAGCTGTCCCAAGGTCCCAATTTCATGTCCCAATTTTCCTGAGTTAATGATGACTGTGAGTGGATGTGGCTGATCCTCCCAGGGTCCTGCAGCTGTGGGCCTGGCTGGATGTCCTGGATTGCCAAGCAAATTGTATTCTGCTTGACATCTGTGTGGCAGCTGGCTTCTGTTCAGTGGGCAGTTCTCCTTATCTATTCCACACCCAATCCTCTCTCAGGGGAGACATTGCTGATAACAGCCATTGAATGTCACTGCATGGCTGATAAGAACTACAGCATCCCATTGGGAGATGGGAGCCCAGAGGCAGGAGCCAAGCATTCCTACCTGGATAGAATCTGAGATTCTGGAACACCAGCACAGCTTCTCCACTGGATTCCCCAGAGGAGCAGCAGCTGTCTCTTCTTCCACTGGATCTTCAGAGGAAGAGACTGCACCTTTCTCCAGGATCCCTGCTCCAGCAGAACCACCCCTGACACTGCAGGAGGGCTGAGCCACAATTCCAATGGGACTGCTGCCAGCACCCTGACCCACAGGGTGTCAGGTTGGGTTCTGACTCTGTCAGTGTTGTTTTGGTTTACTCCATTGTTTATTTTATCTTTTTATTTTCTTCCCTATTAAAGAACTTTTATTTCCTGCTCCCAGGAATAATTAAGCCTGAGAGCCCCTTAATTTCAAATTTATAGCAATTCAGAGGGAGGGGATTTACATTTTCTATTTCAGGGGAGGCTCCTGCCTTCCTTAGCAGACACCTGGCTTTCCAAACCAAGCCAGTGGAGGAGGGCAGAGGGAATGATTCCCACAGCTCCCAGCTGAACAGCCAGCTCATCCCAGGGTCACCAATCTGTGGGTGCAGAGTGGCAAAAGGCACAGCTGTGGGGAGGGGTGAATGGGCAGGGTGAAGGTTTGAGGGCAGTCCCAGGCTGCTCTGTGCCCCACTCCCATCCCCAGCTGGGCTGTCCTGCTCATGGGAACCCAGGCACTGCATTCCCTGGTAGAGATGGAGCCCAGGAGCACCAAGGGGACTTTGGGCAATGACAGGAGTGACAGGACAAGGGGTGATGGCTTCACTGCCAGAGGGCAGGGATGGATGGGATGTTGGGAAGGAATTGTTCCCTGTGAGGGTGATAAGGCACAGGGTGTCCAGAGCAGCTGTGGCTGCCCCTGGATCCCTGGCAGTGCCCAAGGCCAGGCTGGACATTGGGGCTTGGAGCACCTGGGACAGTGGGAGGTGTCCCTGCCATGGCGGGGGTGGGATGAGATGAGCTTTAGGCTCCCTTCCAACCCAAAGCACTCTGTGATTCTCTGACAGCATTCTGCCTTTAAAGATGCATGGATGTTTCCAAAGGAGATTGCTGTAGGCAGGTGCAAAGTAGGCAGCTACCTTCCAAAAATGGGGAAGTGGAGAGAGAGAGGAAGATAAAGAGGAGCCAGATGAAAGCAGGGGCTGTGTCAAAAGTGCCTTCTATTTATGATCACACAAYGTCAACAATAATCCCCACAGCTACGAGCACATAAAAATTGATTCTTTCCTGAAGAGATTGATGGATTCGTGGTCAGGACACATTCTCTGATCCTGCTGCCCTCGACACAGCTGGAATTTATGGATATGGTGTGTGTTCCTCTGCAGAGGTCTGAATAGCTTCTCAAAAAGCAACCACTTTCAGTTCTGACCTGGGGTCCCGGGAAGTTGCTGTAAATAAGGGAAATGCTCCTCCAGCTGCTGGGCTGTGTGTCCACAGCTGCCTGCTGGGGTCGGGGCTCTTCATCCTGCCTCAAATTCCAGCCTGAGGTGAGTGGGGTGATGCTCACCCCACACACCCAAAATCTTCCCAAAATCTTTTCTGCTCCTGCACAAAACCTGGGCACCTGGGAGAGGTGACATTCACAGGGGTCACTCCCACTCTGTGTGGTGCAGACCCTGTGAGGCTGAAGGCTCTTTCACTCTCTCCCAGTGCTGCTGTGGCAGGGAAGAAGGGCTGAGCATTTCCAAATCCTCCATCTCCTTCCRCAGCTCTTCCCAAGCTCATCTTGCTGCTCAGATGTCAGCTGGAAATCTCCCTCACTTCTTTATTTTAAAAATACCCAGCTTTAAAAGCCGTGGTGTTTGAAACCGCTTTGTTTCCCACAAGTGGCAGGAAGCTACCAAACAAAGCCCATTTATTTTTCACAGCCTCATCCCTGCAGCCATTAAATCCTCAGCGCTCCTGAATTCCTGGGYAGTTTTCTGGGTAGTGCCAGGACCTGAGAGCAAAGAGCACAGGCTGTAATATCCCTGTGAGTAGTTTGTGCCCTGTATCTCCCATCTGGTGAACAAACAYCTCTGGGTGTGCTCAGAAGGCCTTTCTGCAGGTGCCTCTGCAGAGTTTTGATGCATTTTGAGTGTGTTACATAAACTGCTGCCACACAAAGGGATCCCYGTGCTGGGGGCTTGGGAGGTCGGGGAGGGATGGGCTGATGGGGATGTGCAAAGAGAATCGATGCCAGGCTTTTTAACAACCACACAGGTATTGAACAAAGCTTTTTAAGGGCCTTTCAGGCAGCAGTGGGCTCCCTCTGTGTGATGTGCTGGGGACCCGTGGGAGGGCTGGCTGCCATGCCCAGAGCCTGTCTGGGGTTTGTCCTCACTGTGTCCAGGGTGGTTCTCCAAAGAGCAGGGTGAGCTTGAATTGTGGTGGGATAGATGAGTAATGAAATGGTTGACTCTCACAATGAAAGGGCAAATATTATGTATATGTTAGGAGACATTTTATAGATGTATAGTTATGTTCCCTCCCTTTTGTTATCAGGGGGTGGCCTGGGTTTGGGATATTTGGGAGGTTCAGCTTGTTACTATGGCAACAGCTCAACTCCAAAAAGGATGTAAAAAAGTAAAACACCATCACTGGACAGTGAAGAAGGAGCTGATGGACAGAACTTTGGGAGGGGTTAAAGGCTTAAAAGGCAAAACCTCKACTGTGTGGATGAGCACATGGTGGGAAAAATCCTCTGCTCCCATAATATTTTCTCTATTCAGTCTTCTGTTGTTTTTTTGATAAGGTTTTAATAAACCTTTTACATTTGGAAGTGAGCATCATTTCTCACAGRGACACTGGTGGAGCTGCTCTGGGCTGTGCTCCTGCACTGCCTCCCCTGCCCAGGGCTCTGCCAGGAGGATCCTTCACCTCTGGTGTCCGTGCTGCCTCCAGCCATCCCCTCGTGCTGCTGGAGAGAGAGCACCCCAATGTAAGAGCTGAAATGAGAGATGCAGGACTCCAGGCTGCTCTCCAAAATGCAGTTTATTGTATCCAAGGTGTCACAGCAGTCCAGGGTCCTGGGTGACAGAGCTGTGCCTACAGCTGTCAGCTCCAGCTGCAGGCAGGCCTGGAGACCCTTTGGCTTTGGTTACAATGCATTATAGACTTTTCTTTGCTGAGCATCTTAATACAGTAGAACCAATCTATACCTTAACTATTATCTATAGCCTATAATTACCATGTTCATGTTACCATTCTCCAATCACTAAAAGTTAGTACATTACAGTTTAAGCTAGAAGTTGTTTTTTCAGTTTTCTTGCAGTGGAAAATTTTGAGACCTTTTTTCTACTTGCAGCATTTGCTGCCTTGTTTGCCTGTGCTCTCTTTCTGCTTGGTAAAAACATCTTCTTGTTTGAGGTGGGTTTATCCTTTGCTCTAAGCCATAAAAACCCCTTCTAACTAACACAGCCTTTGCCTCCTTGGTTATCCAGTGAGACTGGCTCAGCAATTCTTTTCTTCTATATCAAAACGTGTTTCCATCTTTATTTCTTCTTCAGATTCTACATTTTAAAAATCTTTCTGCTAAGCACACATATCTATCTGTGAGACTTTCTTGTCAAACTTTCATCCTTCCCAACATCCCAGCTCTGGTGAATGGACAGGGAAGGCAGGACACAGGGAGAGCCTGTGTCAGCCTTCAAACCTCAGGGTGTCTTAGAGAATTACCCAGACCCCATTGCCCTGGCATTTGAGCATTTGAGCATCTTCACATTTTAATGGCATTTCCCCTCTCAATGTTAATGGCATTTTTTCTTACAGTGTACACTGAAATAGGGGCAGAGAGAGAAAAAAAGGCTACACAGGGGACTGAAATTTAGCCAGAACAGGAGTGTTTTCTCACATTGTCTCTGAAATCTGCTCTCTGCTCATTTTCTGAACTGAACTGTATCAAACACAGACAGAATTTACTACCAACAGGCTCCTTGCATGGCAGATTTGGCTGAGAGATCAAAACCTGAAATGCTCTGGAGTCCAGTCTTATTTTCTGATTAGGCAAAAGGTTATGTAGTAGCTATTTATTATTCTGTGGTGGAAGAGACTTCATTTTCTCTATGCTCTTAATCCACCAGCAGTCATCAACATTGAAAGAGCTCCTGAAAGTACCCAAAACCAATTCTGCTAATTTCCCAGCCCCCAGGGTCAGCTGGGYAGCAGCTCAGAGCCAGGAGAGGTGGAACATGAAGCAGCCTGAGCATGGGCAGGAATGTCAGGCTCAGAAATCTCAGAGGGGGATGTCCCTGTTGCTCTGACAGTGGTGCCCCTCACCTGCCAGCTCGGGGTGGGCTCCCCAGCTCTGCACACCTGGGGCTCAGTGTCTTGGATGGGACCATCCCTGTGATGTCCCCCAAGCTGTCCTGTGTTGGGGAAGATGAAACAGGAAAGCCTTATAAATATGATTGCCTGGCAAAAGATTTTGAGAATATAGAAACTATAAGTGAGATTAAAATGAAAGCAAGCTTTGAGATCCCTTAGTTACTGAACAACTGGGAAACAATGGTTTGGCTGGCTGAAGGTAATTCCCTTTTGATGAAACAACACCCTCTGCCTGCAGACAGCTCCAAGGGTCAGAGCAGACCCTACAGCTTGGCAGAAGGGGCCCAAAGAGGAGTTTTTAGGGTTTAAAATGTAACACAGTATGGTAATGTAGTGATTCTTATAGGCTGTATGTAAATGCTATAGGATTTGTATCTTGGACTAGATTGGTTAGTGAGAATCAGAATATTCAACAAGAAGAAGATTTATTGTATTGTAACAGGAACCTCACTCTCTTACCCCTTTTACTCTCTTGCCTCTCTTACTCTCTTGCCCTTTTACCCTCTCATCCTCTCTGCCCCTCTCTTCCCTCGGGCCTGCTCTGAGCTGTGGCTGGCAGCTCCCAGCAGGGCCCTGCACCCAGGCCCTTTGCAATAAACCCCAAGTTCCAGACCTGGCTGCAGAGATCTCTGSTCTCCATCRYTCCRGARTGTCCTGCCCCCGATGCTCCCACAGTCCTGGAACAAGGATCCCTTCCCAGGGAGCCTCCAAATCTGCCCTCAGGTGGGGGAAGGCAGGCAGCTGACCTGATCTCCTCCTTGACCCAAATTCCAGCCTCCTTGGAGCAGTGCTGAGCTTTCTCTGTGAGCCCATGCTCACAAACACTTCCTTGGAMGCTGCTGCCTTTTCCAAGCTTTCCTGGCTGGAAAATGCTGCTGTGGGGTTTGCTGCTGCCTCCATCCCTCCCTGTGCTGAGCAGCCCCTGTGAGCATCCTCACAGAGGCATCACCTCCTCCACACACCCAGCTGCCCTTTGGCTCGTGGGACCTGCTGGGAAGCACAAAGAGGGAAATGCCAGGGAGCCCTGGGCAGCCTTGGGCTTAAAAATGCTGTTTTTCCTCATCCCCTGGTATCCCCCTGCTCAGAACAAACCCTTCTGCTGCTGAGCAGCAATCCCACACAAATCCTTTGGTCTAAAGCTGCTTCCCAGAGAGGGTTTAACAAACCCTGGTGGGCTGCTCTCACTCCCAGCACATCCCAGCACCAGGAACTCTGTGTTTAACAACCCTGGTGATGCTGCTCTCACTCCCAGCACATCCCAGGCACATCCCAGCACCAAGGAACTCTGTGGTTTAACAAACCGTGGTGATGCTGCTCTCACTCCCAGCACATCCCAGCACATCCCAGCACCAGGAACTCTGTGTTTAACAAACCCTGGTGATGCTCTCACTCCCAGCACATCCCAGCACCAAGAACTCTGTGTTTCACCTGCCCTGGGGGAGCAGCTCTGGCAGGGGTGAGCAGAGCTCAGTGCAGCTCAGTGCTCCCTGCCAGGCTGCCAAAGGGGCTCTTGCTCCCAATTTAACCTCCTCCTCCTCCTTCCTGCAAGGGAGTAAACAGAGAAACTCCTTCCCCTTCACCTCCAGCCCTGCTCCCTGAGCTCTGGCTGCCAGATGGAGCGAGCTGAGGCTTTCCTGCCCCTCTCTGCTGCCAGAGTGTCACGGCTCTGCTGCTGCCAGGGGAGGGGAAGCTTCTCCAAAGCCTCTCTCCAGTGCTTTGCACCATCTGCACACGAGCCCAGGGGCTGGGCCAGTTGCTCAAGGCTCTGCCTGAATAAGCAGCATCACTGCTAAGTGTAAAATTGGAAGCAAAGTGGAGCTGGAGCAGAGGCAGCGGGGGTGTGTGAATGTGCTGCCTCCCCTGCACACAGCCAGGGCTCATCTCCAGAGGATTGGCTCTCCTCTCCATCTCCTTTCTCTTTTTGCAGTGGCTTTTGATGGGTGTTAAAAGCAGCCTGGCCTCAGAAGATYCTGCACACAGATTTATGGGGGCTGTAAGTTACCTGCTGCAGGAGCCCTAGCAGGGATGTTTGCTGCCTGCAAAAGCTGTTTGACTCAGTTTCTTGGAGGCTGTTGCAGCTTCACAGGGTTTTGATGGACCAGGGAAAGCTCAGCCTGGGCAGGATTGACCASGGAAAGTTCAGCAGCTGTGAATCCTTGTGGGGTGGCTGCTGGTCCCAGCATCACTGAAGGAAGGGGACACAGGGGGGTCCTGCCCATCACCTTCCCCTTGGGGCTGAGCCCACAGCCATGGCCAGCTGTGGGAATGCTCCCATGTGCTGTGACCCTGAGCCACATGAGGACATCAGAGAGGTCAGGACCACCCAGACTGGGGCAATCCAGAAGGAAATAATCCAATTTGCCCCACTTATTAAAATTTGATTCATGTTTGCACAGCTTTTTTCAGACTGGAGAAGGGGGTGCTCAGGAAATGCTCTGTGCAATGTGGTGGGAGCTGAGAGTGCCTTCCCTGGAGCTCAGCTCTGTGAGCAGCAGAGGGACCAGCCCCTGTGCTGCAGAGAGGGTGGGGAGCCCTTCCTCTCCTGCTGTTTTCCCAGTTTTAAATGAAAGCTGGGATGCTGCAGGAGACAGTGATGGTGCACATGGCACTGTGCAAAGTTCTGCTTTGGRAGCTCCCACAGGATCCACAGTTTGAGGGCTGGGACCCATCACAGGAGGAAAAACAAAACCGTGTCTGTGTCAAAGGCAAGAACTGAATCTGCTCTGCTGATTTCCCAGGTGAGGTCTCTGCCAGTGTTTAAAAAGGATAAATGAGACAACCTGGATAATTACAGGGCTGTCAGCTCCACTTCGATCCRGGGCAAACTGATGGAGTGGCTGATGTGGGAATTGATTAATAAAGAATTAAAAGAGAATAACAGCAGCAAATGAAAGGAAAAGGCCTCAGTGTCTATCAACAGGTTGAAGGCAGTGGGATTTGCAGAAGCAGCTTTTTGGGGCAGAGCTMCCTGCTTTGGAGGGAGTGGGTTTGTGTGAGGTGTTTGGAACACAGACAGAGTGACCATCAGAGTGACCAGCCCAGCAGGGCCACAGCTGGACATCACCATGGGTTGCCAGCTCCCTGTGCCTGTACCTCCATCTCAGCTCAGCCTGTGCCCCTCTGGACAAGCTGAGCTCCTTCCAGCACTGCCACATCCTCCTGGCCAGGTGTGGAGGTGAGCAGGGCACAGAAAACACCAGGAAAACACCAGAAAAACACCAGGAAAACACAGAAAAACACCAGGAAAACACAGAAAAATACCAGGAAAACGTGTTCCTGCCCTGCTGGCTGCAGCACTGTGCATCCCCCAGTGCTGTCCTGGTCTCCTGGCAGGCAGGAAGGGATGGCAGCATCCAGGCAGGATCCATCCCTGTGCTGGCTGCCTCCTTTTCCAGTTGCCATAGGAACAGACGAAGGCCTTTAAAGCATCGCAGTGGGGAGCGTGTCTAGGTCATGCTGTGGAGCAGGCAACCATTTTATAGTGATAATAAATCCAGGGAATTGGGAATTTGGCCGAAGTAGCACGCAAGGAAAGGACTTGAAAAGGCAGAATGGAGATAAATGAATGAAAATAATTTGATGACGAATGGCCACGCGTTGTGCTAGACCTGACTGAAATCCTTCTCTGGAGTTCAGGCAAGAGGAGCTGGGAACACAGATTGTGAGGAATTATTTGTCCCTGAAGCCTGAAGATAGAAAGGCAAAGGCAGCACCTGAAAGTGTTTAGGGACTATTGGATTTCAAACCCTTTGGTTATTGTCAGTCCCTGCTCTGTCTGGCTGTGAGTTACTGCTGGCRAAAGATTTACCATCCCTCTGTTTGCATGGCAGCAACCAGAGAGGCTCCAAATCATCAGGGATGAGAGCTGGCCAAGCAGAGACAGCCCTGTGAAGGTCACCAAGAATCTGCACAGGGGAATGGGGGCCTGGGTGAGCTCTGCAGGTCCCTGAAGGTCTCCCCAAGCACTGCAGGGCTGGGGGGTCTGGGATGTCCCCTGGGATCCTGGGGAGCTGCTGGGGCAGCTGATGTTGGGAGCAGGTTGGATTCTGGGTGTTCTCCTGCATTGTGGTGTGGAGCTGCTCTCCTGCTCCAGCCTGTGTGGGTGCTTCCCTCCATCCTGGCAAATTCCRTCCCTTTCATGCCAGATCCATGGGCTGTGCAGCATCTTCCTGGCTTTGCTTCCCCTGCCTGGTGAGGCAGAAGCAAAATCTCTGTTCCAAAATGTTCCTTGCTGACAGAGCCCAACCTGTCTGTGTTATCAGCAGCTTTATCACACCCAGCTCCCACTGCAGCAGCAGAACAGTGGGCAGTGGGTGAGGGAGGGGGTGGCAGGTCACTGACACATAGCAGCAGTGTCCTCACATGCCCTGAGGAGCTGGGGAGCTGAAAATGGGTGGAATCAGACAAATCAGGCAATCTCTGTGTTCTCCCAGCCCTCAGAGCTGTGGGTAAATGCAGATCCCCTGTTTGCCCCAGCCTGGCACTGCTGGCAGGGCACAGTGAGCTCTGGGAGGCCCATGCAGATGTCCCCCTCCCCAAAACCATCTGCATCCTCCCCCTAATTGAGCTGAGATTTGAAACTCCTTTTATGTCACCGTGTCCTGTTGGCTCYGAGCAGCAGAATTTCTCACTGGTTTAATCACCTTGTTATGTCAAACAAGTTTGGGTTATTTTGGGATGGCTGGAGGGTGCCAATTTGTACCTCCTGGCAGCACAAGGCCCYTGCTTTGCCTTAGCACTTGTTCTTGGCAAGACAAAGAAAGCCTTGAGTGCCTCATACAGCAAACAAGGCTCCTGTGGGACCTGGGACAGCTGGTGCTGGTGCTGCTGCTTTCAGCTGAAGCCCAGTTTGGTTTAACAAGGCCKTGGGAAGGGCTTGGAAGTGGCTGAGCTGGGGTTGGCCGGAGCCCAAGTCAGGCAGGCACCAAAGCTGCAGCAGCTCCTGCAGCAGAGACCTGGCTGTGGGCTCTGCTCCCTGCTGGGGACCTGCAGAGGGGCCTCTGAGCCCTCCCAGACACCAAATCTCTGCTTGGGTGCTCCAGCAGAGGGAATTGTAATCTCCTCATGTTTCCATTGTCCCATCCACAGCCCTGGCTAGTGGGCACCTTTCCCTGTGCTGGTTGGAGGCTTCTCCTCACTTTCCTAGGGGCAGGAGGATGATGAGGAGAAGGGATGAAGCTCAGGTCTGCTTTTGGAGCCATGGCAGGGGACAGATGGAGGTGACAGGGCAGGCACAGCTCTGTGTGCTCCCACTGCAGGCACCAGGCTTCAAATGGGGGCTGGATTCTGGCACTGCCTGCCCTGGGGGGGCCCTGGGGGTCAGCACAGAGCTGGGGGCACACAGTGACTGCTGTGGGCGTGGGTGGCCCTGTCCCTGGGCTGGCCCAAAGCAGGGAGGGTCTGGAGCAGCCCTGGGCCAGCCATGGAARCATTAAGGTTGGAAGAGACCTCTAGGCCCTTGTGTTGATGCCTCAGGTTCTGGCTTTTCTATTTTTCAGATTCTGTGCTGCTTTAGTGTGTGGGTCTGGGTTCATATTAGGGCACGGTGAGCTCTGTGCACAGAGCAGGGAGACAAAACAATTCCTGCTCCAGCTGGGSACCAAGGACAAATGATCCAAATCTCAGGCCCAAGAGCACAAACAACGTGGGCTGGAGAGAGAAAAACAAGGATGGGACTGCATGGGCTAAAGCTGGAATTGGACTATGAACTCCAGGATACAAATGGAGCAGAACTGATCAAAGGGAGAGACCCCGTGCCCGGTCGTGCATTTTGGGACCATTTTGGTTCATCTTGGGTGCAGCCCTGGCTGGGCTCTTGTGCTGCCCAAGGTGGATCCATTGAGGAGATCCTTTTAATAAATCCCTGTTTATTCTTTAACTCAGTCCAGCCTCTGCTCAAGGCCAGCCTTCTCAAGGCATCAGTGTCCCAAAGTTAACCCAGCAGCAGCTCAGCTCCTGGAGCCAGCCTGGCTGCTGGAATGTGGATGCCTCTCCCAGAGACAACTGTGATTTTGTGATTTTAGGATTTCTCTGTCGCCCTGGTTTTTTAAGATTTTCTAGGCCTTCTGATATGGACATTCTTGTGGTGAACTTTCTCAGACACTTTCTGTAAATAACTGATTGTTTTGTCTTCTTTTAWGGAGGAGGAGAAAGTTGATGGACTGTTGGTTTAACCAGTGTSATTGGAGAGGTGTCACTGTCACCCTRCAATCCGCTGCCACTTTTGGAAAACTYTAAATGTTGGAGTCAGGAAAATAAARGCTCTCTTTCTCCCTTCACCTGGAGAACAGTGGTGTGCTTGCATTCTTTCGTGTCCGATAGTGACATTTCTCTCTCTGCCTCTCTTGCTCAGAGATTGCCTCTCCCCCATGCCCAGCATCTGCCCATGGCCTGTTGGGATGCAGCAATGGAGGCCAAGCCAGGAGGCTGTGCCACATGTGGGTGGGTGTGGCAGTCATATTTTCTGGAAAAATCCCTTCACCCAGGATTCTTCTCCTGGGAAGTTGAGGAGCCTCAGATAAAAAGGAAAACAATATTATCTCATTTGCTTCTCCTGTGTTTTGCTGCTTTGGAATGTCGTTGGAGATTGTTTATCCAACAGGTGATTGTTTCATTGGTTTCATGTGAATTTTTTTGACTCATTGGCCAATCAGGGCCAAGCTYTGTCAGGACTCTGGAGAGAGTCACGAGTTTTCATTATCATCTTTTAGCCTTCTGTAAGTATCCTTTCTCTATTCTTTAGTATAGTTTAGTTTAGTATTCTTTAACATAATATATCATAAAATATAAATTATAAAATATAAAATCATAAAATAATAAATTAGCCTTCTAAGAACATGGAGTCAGATTCATCATTCCTTTCTTCATCTGGGAACCCCACTAATACAATAGTGGGGGAGCTGAAGTGTCCCCCTTCCCAGCAGGTGTGACCAGGGAGGGTCTGGGCTCTCTGAGCTGCCCCTGGAATCCTCTGCCTCTCCCCAGCAGCTGCTGGGAGCCARTCCCAAACAAACAAAACCAGAGGGCACCTCACAGTGCTCTCACCCGAGCCCTTTCCTTGGAACAGGAATAGGGAAGGGGAATGTTTGCTCTATTTTGGGATTTCTGAGCTTCTCCAASTGCACAGAGTGGCTGCAGCTATTTTGAGGTRCCCTTCCTTCCCTGCCATCCCCAGAGGCTCCTTGCTGAGCAGTGGAATAGAAAACAACACATTACTTCTACATTTTGCTGAGCTTCTCTGTTTCATATGAAAGGAAGATGCTCTGGAAGCCAGTCCAAGCCAGAGATGCCAGGAAGGAATTGGATTTTTTCCTGAGTGTCTTCCCAGGATGCTGCCACAGCCAGTGGGGAGGTGCCTCACCCTGACCCTGCKTGCCCTCTGGGCTGCCTCAGGTCCTGCTAAAATCCAAAATTCTCCCTTCAGATTTCTCTCCATCCACTCCAAAGGGACTTCTCTTTAAGAGCACAGGATCCAGGCATGGAGGGATGTGAAGCCTCCATTGCTTCACTCTGGGAAACCCCCAGGTGGTGGCAAATCCAGGTGCCAGGGGGGCTTGGCATTCTGTGGTACTTTGGGATTCTGCATCCCTGGGCTCCCCACAGCACCCTACCAGTATGGAAGKAGGAAGGTGGATCCAGCTCCCATCCAGGAGGGATGGATTTCCAGCTGGGACACAACTGCTGCCCCTTCTCACCTCATCCTGCTGGTGGGATGCCTCCTTGAGAGGATCCCTATTAACATTTTCCTACAAAACTTGCACATCCTGCCCATGAAAAACTTGGGAAGCGGTGGATTCAGGGGGCCAGGATCCCATCTCCCCACCCCAGGGCTCTGGGCCACCCATCAGTGCCTGAACTTCTTGGGATGTGAAGCAAAATGGAGCATCAACCACGAGTCTGCTCCTTTTCTGTGCCCCTGGGTCTCCCAAAATCCCACCTTTCTCTCCCTGASCCTGGGACTCAGGAACAGCTGTGGGACAAGCATGTGGTGTTTGATGGAGCTGGGYCTGGGGAGGATTGAGTGATATGGGCAGGTTTGGACTCCTGTTATTTGGAATTTTTAATCCATTCTAGGCATTTGTAATTTAGGAMTTTTAATCCATGAGAGTTCAGCACTGTTTTAGGTTACAAGATGTGCTGGGGGTGTGTTCTGTTCCCATCTGTCAGAGCTGGGCCAGTTATCTGCTGTTCATGGGGCAGTTTTTTCTTTATCTCTCCCACAGCCAACCCTCCCTCCAGGAGATCTCTGCTGTTCATGGGTCATTAATTATTAATTATCTTCTGTCCATGGCCATGCGAGTGTCCCTGCAGGGCTGATGCAATTCCAGCATCCCATGGGAGATGCTGCGCCCAGGGGAGGAGCCAAGCATTCGCTACCTGGATCAATCTGAGCCTGGCACAGCACAGCAGCCTTTGCCCCTGCTATTGCCAGAGGAGCAGCTTTCTGCTGCCCTGCATTGCCAGAGGGAGCCGCAGGCCCATCTCCAGCAGCCCTTGGAGCTGCAGAGAAAACTCCCCCCTTGTGCAGGATCCCTGCTGCAGCAAAGCCACAGCTGGCACTGCAGGAGGGCTGAGCCCCCATGGGATGGGGCTGTGTGCACCCCCTGACACACAGGGGGCAGGGCATGGTCTGACTCTGGCAGTGCTTTGGTTTCTTTTTCTTTACTACTGCATTTGTATTTTTAATTTTCCTAGTACAGAGCTGTTATTCTATTCCCATATCTTTTCTGAGAGCCCCTTAATTTCAAAATTTAGAATAATTCAGAGGGAGGGGTTTACAGTTTCCATTCTAAGGAGGCTCCTGCTCTTTCTAGCAGACACCTGTCTGTTCAAACCAGTGACAAGCACCACACTGAAGTTCCCCCTGCCACTGTCCCACCACTTCCAGCTGCATCCCTCAGCCTGCCAGGGCTGCTTCTCACCCTCCCCAAGCTTTCCCTGGCAGGGAAGGAGTTGAAAGCTGAAAATTCCAGAGATGATTTATTTCAGCCACCTCTTTTAATGATGATTTAAACGAGCAAAGCAGAAAGCTTGGTTTAAATTGCCAGCTTTTAATCTTGTTTCTCATTTGTGTGTTTTATTTATTCCCATAATTTGATTCTTTATTGGTAACCACCAACCTGCAGCTTTGATTCTTCTAAAACTCCTCTGTTTTGCTAAACAGAAGAAAACACTTTGTATGTGGGAGGTTACTTAAGCAATTATGTAGCCTAATGTACATTTACAGCAATTCTTTGCYTTTGGGTTTTATTATGTTATAATATAGGGAATGATGCATTTCTTCTTTATGAGATGATTATTAAGTTTGGACTCACACCGTGTGCCATGGTCTATTTGGATGGAAATTGGTTTTCAATTTAAGATGCCCAGAAACCAGTATCAAAATTGGGTTTTTTCGTTAAATAAAACCTATTAAAATGTGCTAGCCACAGATGAAAAAATTAGCTTATCTGAGCGTTCATTTAAAGCTGATTTCCTAAACAAGATAAGCACTATCCACCAGGAGGGAGCTGAGTGCTTTGTTCCCACTTTTCATATTTATGGGTTTTAAATTAATATCCTACTTAGGATTTATTCAGAGGCAAGAAAAGGCAAAGGAGCTTTGCCACTTTTCCTCATCCCAAATTCCTAGGGTTTGCAATGACTAAATTACTGGGAAAAGTTAATGCAGAAGGAATTTTTTTGCCTGCATTTTGGAGGGTAGGGATGCTGGGAGGTGCTGGATCCACCCCTCCAGCCTCTAAAACTTCCACGATTTTAGAGCTTCTTTACAGAGCTGACAGCACCCACGTGCTGCCTGATGTTTTTATACAAGATACTAAAATTACAGGGGGGTACGTCTCAACAACAAACTCAATTTTTAATTAAAAGGGAAAAAAAAGTGTATTTCAGGTGAAGAGAAACCACTCTGAAACTGGAAACACTCCAAAAATAAAGGTGGAGAGCTGTGGCAGAGCAGGCAGGGAGCACTTCAGCCCCCAGTCTTTCCAGGCACAGAGAATTATTATTATTTGCCTTGCCACAGAACTGAGTCCAGTCCATAACTTCTCGTTCTCCTTCCCATGAACGGGAATTTTTTCCCATTTGCAGGTCAGAGCCGACAGTAATTGCCCACTACTGCCTGCTCGGGGTTCTCARTGRAGCAATCCCACACAGAATAAATGGCTGTGTGCTGTTATCAGCAGTTTTCTGCCCAGCAGATCCGGGGGGTTTTGTTATCTCAAGGAAAAGAATTCCACGGAATGCTCATAAACAGGGACGGGGCCATCCTAATAAAGATAACGGATTATGTGCATCGTGCCAATAAAAACGCCCCCAGGGTGGGTGAGATCTCTGTTTTGGAGAGGCTGGAGCTGTTTCAGGGCACATCCTGAGGTGCTGATGCTGGAATGGCCTCTGGGTGAGGGGGAATTATTTGGCATTTCCAGGGAGCAGTTCCGGTGAGCTCAGGGATGCCAGAGGAGCAGCCCCGGTCCCCACCGCATCCTGGGGATGTTCTGGGAGCTCCTCTGGCTCTGGCACCATCTGCCTCCYTCCCCGGGCATCGCTCCCGCTGCAAAAATTCAATAATGAGAAAAGGCAAAAGAAGGAAAACAAGGCGCTTCTGTGCTTCCAGCTCTCCAGCGACTGGCAGCGGTTTCATGTGTATCTATCACTAATGCTGCTTCACGGGCTCCAGTCCTGCTGGCATCATTTTTTTAAAAAACCCCTTTTCCAGAGTAATTGCTGTTTGTTTTGTCATTTCTCAGTGGACAATTACAGTTCAAAAACAAGAGTGCCTTTGAAGATTGCGAGCGGGTGGAGGCTTCATTAACACACTATTAATGCCCCATCGAAGCTCACTTGAACTCCACCTGCCTGGGGCCTGGGACACAAAAAATCTGGCTTTGCAAAGCGAGGATTATTTGATCTATTTAAAATACTCACAGTATGGTCTCCTGGATACATTTCAACGTCAGCAGTTTGGGAGGCTGAAATATCTCCTGTAGGTTTGTGCTGTTACTTATCATTCAAAAAAATATTCATTGCGAAGAATAATCCTCTCTTTTATTTTTTTTTTCCTGGAGAAGGGAAACAGAGACAAATCCGAYCCTGTTTGTCTCAGGATGGGGTTCTTTACCTGGGATTAAAGTATTAAGAGGAACAGAACAATTTTGATTCAAAGAAGCAGCTCCCCAGCCTGGGGTCACCCCACCAAGCCTGTCAGGGACTCAATCCTTTTGGGAGTGTATTGGGAGAATTTCCAAGGCCTGATGGTGCAGTGATGTCAGGAATGAGAAGAGCTGTTAAAAATAAAAAGGAGAGAAAATCAGGAAGTTTCCTGCTTAGCATTTTTATAATTTTTACTGAAAGGGAAGCTCTGGTAAATCAGGGGTTTGTGGTGCTCACCACCCATCCCTCCATTCATCCATCTGAGGTTATTCTGGTGTTTCATTGCTCATCAGGAATGTTTTCCTTAATTAATATTATCCATCATCCATGAATGAGGCTGTTTGCTGGGAGCTGGGCCCAGCTCCTGACTCTGCTCCCAGCAGGGTTTGGGAAGGTTCCACCACCCAGAGCTCTCAGAGCTCAATAATCACTTCTATTAAAGATGCTAACGGGGCTCTGGGGTCATGTCCCAGGGCACAGAGATTTTCCTAAAGTAAGGAAAGGTTTTCWTTCTGCTSTGCTGATGCCTTAGGATTTRAGCTTTTKTATTTTTCAGATGCTGTACTGCATTAGTGCATAACTCTAAACTCCATATGAAGCRTTYYTTAACTKTCWTCACATTTTGGTCAGACAAAACAATCCCTCCAGGCCTGAGATCCAAGGACACCCTACAGCCTCAGGCCCAGAAAAGTACAAACAAAAATTAATTTGGGGGCACAAGCTGGGGGAATATGACTTCATTACCTGAAGCTGTAATTGGAGGATTAACCCCTGATATGTAAAGGGACCAAAGTTAAAATTGTCTGAAAAACTCGTGGCCATGGTACATCTTGAGACCATTGCAGACTCTGGGAGGCTTTTGACTGTCCAGGGTGTATCTATTAAAGGCCTTTAATAGATACCCACTTTTATTCTCTTAATCTAATCCAGCCTCTGCTCTGGGCAGCCACTCCKAGGCATGATGCAAACAGGAAGGTGGCCCTGGGCAGGGAGGTGCTTGCCCAAGGCGTTGGACCCAGCACTGCTGGGAGCAGGGCACTGAAGGGCTGCATCCCTGGAGATGCTGGGCTGGGGTGTTTGTGTCCCTCCAGGGGAGCTTGGGCACAATGGGCCAGCAGCACCAGGGTTTGATTTGTGTGTAGACACCATTTTGGCCACTTTCCTGTGATTTCCAGCCCACTCCTATTGCAAAGTGCAGCCCTGGAGCCCACTGAGCATTGCTGGGCAGGGGATGGAAAAGGGATTTGCAGGAAAAGAGCTGCCATAAATCCATTCCTTTAAACCTGGAGAAGCTTCCTCCCATCCACCTGAGGAAGATGAGAGACTCTGTGCAGCAGGGAGGAGAGCAGCCCTGGAATTACAGCACAGTAATTGCTTGGTACTTACAGTCCAGGTCTAGGAGATCTCCAAGCCATAACTCATTGGAAAGATATTGAGCTCTCATCACAAAGAGGAAATATGGTCTCTAAACAGGCAGCTAATGGTGTGCAATTTATCTGATGGCAAATCACCCACGTTCATTACTCGGCAGCACAGCCAGAAAGGGAAATACAAAATTAGCTGAAGGAGAGAGGGAAGGAGGGAAGGACACATTTCCTTCCAYTGTTCCTTCAAGGTGGCTTTTGGAATTAGGGTGGCAGCTCTTTGTACCCAGCACAACCCAGCCAGGAAAACCCCCTTTATATGCATCTTCCTCCCTGGAGACAACAAAAATGCTTTCTGTTGTTATTTTCACACTATTCAGAGTTCCTACTGAGAAAAGCCTTCACATTCATCCAGGAAAACCTTGGACTGGTGGAATTTTTATTGTTCTTGCTCATCTTAGCCAGTGCTGTGGCTCCAGGGGTGAACAAAGGCCAGATACTCTTTTATGCCTTTCCAGCTCCTGAGTGTCCCCATGCTGGGGTTGGGAATGCCTTCCAGCTTCCTCTGCTTTACAGCTTCCTTCCTCTTCACTGCTTTTACTCTCTCCCAGGTATTTCTGGTGCAGGAAATGGTTTMCTGACTGCACCAGGCTTTTCCTGAGGGGTGGGTGATGTTTTCCAAGCATTGGTGAGGGGACTGTGCAGGAGATGCTGGGTGAGGAAGAGCCCAACTGGGCACCCCCAGAAAACAGCCACAGCCTCTCCATCCATCACCCTTGATGTAAACATAAATCTCATTCATCCCTGTGTGTRTTGGGAGCTGTGGATTCCCTTTGCAGGCCCAAGTGGAGGTGTCTGAAGCAGATGGGGAGGAGGGGGATGTGCAGGGTTTTTCAAAGCTGTCAGAGGTGCAGGACTGACAGACCACGGACACTTCTTCCTTCTGCCTCAGGGTGGAATCAATTCCTTCTGCCTCTGCTTAGGGTGGAATCACAGAGTTATTAAGGTAGGAAAAGGTCTCTAAACCCATGGAGCCCAGCCATTAACCCAGCAGTGCCAGCTCACACTAGCCCATGWCCCACAGCATCACAGCTCCACAATTGCTGAGCTCTTGCAGGGATGGTGATTCCACCACAGCCCGTTCCAATGCCTGACCTTTCCATGAAGAAATTGTTCCTAGCAGYGAAATAAACCTTCCCTGGTGCAACTTGGAGCCTTTTCCTTTTGTCCCAGTGCTTGCTACKTGGGAGAAGAGACTGACCCCACTCGTCCACCACCTCCTTTCAGGGAGTTAGAGAGCACTTGGGGTTGAAATGTAGCAAAACTCACTGGCTGATCCTGAAAAATCCTCCTTTGTTCCATGAGCAGCAGTGGYAAGGCCTGAAGGACTGACCCCTGTCCCTGACCTGCCCAGGATCCATCCCCCAGCAGCAGCCCCTGYGATCACTGAGAATTTGTGGGTTGCACACACTGAAAGGAAAAAAAAAAGCMAATTTTAGTTTGCAGAGCAAGTGCCTTCATCAATTAATTATCCTTCATTGTGGAGTTATGGAAGAAGGTTGGGAAAAAAGCTGTAGCACTTCTTAACTCTTGATTTGCCTTTCTTAACTCTTTATTTGCCTTTCTTAACTCTTAATTTGCCTTTTCTAGATAATCAGAAGGACACAGTGGCTTGGGGGATGTTTGATTGAGCTTGCTGTGGATTTTGCCTCCTGTTTTTTGATGGCCAACAGGAAGCTATAAACCCCTGAAATAACCTTGATTTCTTGGAAGGGGATGCTTTGCTTCAAAGAATTCCTTCCATTTCCTCCCAGGGTGTCTATGAGAATGATCCAGAAACAATGTGAAATCTAATTTTCTGTTAGTCATACACAAAGCACATCCAAGTCATCGCTTCATGCTTGGAAATTTGTCATTTTAATGTGACTGGAGATGCTGTTGCAGTCCTGAGCTGTCACCTGCTGGTGCCAGGGCCAAATCCTTGCTGGGACTTTTGCTGCAGCYGCTCAGCCTTGAGCCCCTCTGTAACTCCAAATTCTTCTGATCCTGTGCCAGGAAAAGAAACCAACAGCTCAAGGCATGGAAGGGAGGCACCTTTTCCTTCCTTTGCTTGGCCACCATCTGTTCTGCAAGGTGCTCTGCTCCTCTCCAGAGAGCTGGCTGCTGTTTGCTGCTTTTCATCCCCTCTCCTCAAATTCCCAAACAATTCCCACCACCTTCCCTGGGACAGGRGCATTTCAGATGGACAGATGTCCTTGCAGACCAGAGATGGGAATTAATTTAAAATATATTTTGGTGATGGACAGACTCCCTCAGAGTGCAGAGCTGGGAATGAATAAATAAGGTTAAATCTGGGGCAATTCTGACWGAGATTTTCTTGGAGATTTTCCTGGCAGGGCTGGCTGCTGGCAGGAATCCTGCCTGACACCATCAGCCAAACTGCCCCAAAGGCTTCCCCACCCCACAGCACAGACCTTCAGATTCCATCCCCATCTCAAAAATTCCTGCATAACCTTTAATCCTCCAGGTCTGGGGCTTAAGAGGCATCAGCCAGGGGTGATGCTCTGGGCTGGTGGGGAGCACAGGGACAGCCCAGGCCCTGGGGACACCTGGGGAAGGCACAGGGATGCTGGCACCTCTGGTGGCTGTCCCCTCTTCCCAGTGYATTCACAACGGGAGCAATGATTTGCAGTTCCAAGCCAGGAACATTAAGAATAAATCACTCATAACTGGGAAGATGATAATAACAGAAGCCTCTGGGGAAATCTGTACTGCTGAACAGCAGCTTTTATTTTTTTTTTTCACTTGAAGTCACTTAATGAACCCTCATGTTGAAATCTGCAGAAAGACTCACCTTAGGGGGTATTGGGAAATATTGATAAATAGTGTTTGGCACTCCTGGGGCTCTCAGTGAGTGGCACCAATATCATCACAGCAGATGGACTGAATGCCTCCAGTTCTTGTTTTCCCACCCTCTATGGCTCTTCCTACCTGCAAGGGGCAGGCAAGGTCCTGCAAGAGGTCAGCAAGCCCCATCCCAGCACTCACACAGCCTCATTCCCAGGGAAAGGGGCTGTTYGCTCAGCAGGAAGATCCATTTAATCCCAAACTTTGCCAAGAAACAATATATTAGCTGTAAAACAGCTTCCACGCTTTATTTGAAGGTAATTTACAGCCCACACTGTGAGACAGAGCAATATTTGCAAGCAATTAAAGAGAGGATGACTCAACAACAGCCACCTCYGGTCAGATTTTCAAGTGTTCACCGTTCATAATTAAGGGATTTGGGAAGCAGTGGCTGCRGGCACTGCCCTGTCCCAGGAGCTCCTGCCATCAGGCCTTGGGGGCTCTGGGCAGATRTGCCACTGGAGGAAAAGGGAAAGATGASAGGGATGGTCCCAGGGAGCTGTGGYCAGGGATAATCAGCACAAGGGAAAGTTTTGGATGGGGTCTGGGGTGGTGCAAGCCTAGCCTTGCCAGGGCAGGGGGTGAAGGTGAAGGGGCTGTGCTGGCTCTGGCGTGAGCAGGATGAAGGCAGGGTGTCACAGCACGTGCCACAGCTGAGATGGCCACGATGCAGAGTGTCAACAAACAATTTCAGAAGGCTTCAACCCATACAGAGTAGCACCAGAACACTTCAGAAGGCTGCAAGTGTCTGCCCTTCTTGTTCTTTACCCAGCCTTTTACACCCCTCATGTCCATGCACTGCCCCTGTGTGCCCTCTGCTCCCTTGGGTGGTTGCTCAGCACACCTGGGCACTCCAGGGCTCACTGCTGCCAGTGCTGCTCACCTGCTTTGCACAGCTGCACCACTGGGGATGAGGCTGGGCCACAGCCCCATCCCAGAGACCCCAAACTGTGCCACACACAGCCCAGTGATCCCAAACTGTGCCACACACATCCAGTGACCACAAACTGTGCCACACACACCCAAGTGAACCCAAACTGTGCCACAACACAGCCCCAGTGACCCCAAACTGTCCACCACAGCCCCAAATCTCCTTGACCCCAAACTGAGTCACACACAGCCCAATGACCCAAACTGTGCCACACACAGCCCGCATCCCAGTGACCCAAAACACTGTGCCACACCACAGCCCATCCACTGACCCAAACTGAGGCACACACAGCCCAATGACCCAAACTGTGCCACACACGCCCACTGCCAGTGACCCCAAACTGTGTGCACACACAGCCCAGTGAGCCCTGAAAACACATTGTCGTGTGCCTGACAATACACTATCATGTTACCCAGGCCAGGCCATTTTCCATGAGAGGACACAAACTGATGGGTCAAACATCCTTACAGGCCTGGCATATGACCCAAACTGTGGACTATACATCACTATCGCGAGACTGACCCCAAAACTGTGGCCACACACGCCTACAGCACTCCATATCAGGGGATACGAGTGGGCCAATACAGGTCTTGAGTGGCAGCACTATGAAGCGATTCGAGTTGACGTGGGAAAGCATGTGGTGCGCCTATACATGGCACAGCCCAGTGCGCGACCCAAGACTGGGGTGACAAATCACACGTTCAGTGAGCTCACGACCAAGAGCGATGTCTTAACCAACACTCATGCCCGTCCCATATCTACGAGTGTTGACACACGCGCAGCGCGCATCTCACACAGAACACACACCTCGTTGGAATCACACTACACACAAGACGGAGTCGATCTGTACGCCGACCAATGAGGTAACCACCACAACAACAGCTCACTACGGCTAGACACGTCTCGGGAGCAAACAGAGATCTGGCGCATGTGCGCGGACATTACAGCGCAGAAGGGACTTATAGCACTGCATTCTGAGGGATGATGAACACCTTCTAGGGACAGTCTTGTATCTGAGGGGATTGTTGTGGGGACTAAACCGCATTTTTACTTCAGCCTATCCAATCTCTGAGTACATCCTTCCTTCATGCACTAATAAACAATTAATATTTTTGTCGTTGGTATAATAGTTCTCTCAAAAACACCATAAATGGAGCCCTGTGATAGGGTACCGTGGCAAAGAGAAGCCTAAGTAACGCATTCAATGATACGCCAACATACATTCCAGGGAGATTCACCTGACAGTAGACATGTGCACTCATACATAATGCAACACAGCTACTATACCCCAGTGAAACAATGGACATAAACACTATGTGCCACAGCAGAGCCCAGTGACCAAAAACAATCGATGTCCACGGAGAGTAGACGGAGAGAAGCGAACATTTGCACTCTCGATAGACTGCGTATGCCACACACACACATGTCCCCTTATGTGGACCCAATACTGCTGGCCAAACCTGCTCGAACACTAGCCCAGTGACACACCTATATAACTTGAGAGAGTAGGCACAGCTCCCCATCGTCATATGCACCACACTATATAACTGGAGGCTCCCTACCCACCATACACAGGCGCAGCCGACGTGGGAAGGCCGGAAACTAGTGTATTTCTTACAGAGTAAACACACAGCTCCACTCGCATCACGAAGAAGAGATTAACATGAGAGCTCCATAGAGCACCATAGAAATCTAGAGAAACACTCAGGTGACCCTTGGCGCAAACTTGTTAGCACACTTAATCAGGACAGCCAGTGAGCAATGAGCCAAATCGAGACCCAGATATTGTCAGTCCTAGCACGAAATGGAGACACTTGGTTTCAGCTGCAATAACAGTCCCACTCTTCCGGCTATTGCTAGCACCACTCAGAAAACTTTGTCTACACTATAGGCCGAGACAGGCGCGAGTGAGGCACATACCAAACTCAGATCGACCAAACAACATTTCCCACTAGCCGTCTCGCCCATACCAACTCCATCGCACCTTTATGAATCACAATGCATAGAACTGAGGTGAGTCACTTATTAGCACATGCCACCGCGACGACCGCCAAGTATGAATTTGACAACCCAAACTGCTCGTCAACTATCAACGAGCACTCAGTGACCACAATATAACTGTCATCAGCAATCTTCCAAGGCTTAATTCTTACAGTGCTTCATTCTGAGAGAAGCGATCGAACACACTGCACAAGAGTATGGGACCCGAACCTTGTTGGCACACCTAGCACTAGCACAGCCTACATGCTGTGAGCGGGCCCTAACAAATTGGTCACCGAGCAAGATTTATACTCACACACGAAGAGTGAGACCCAACTCGAGAGGAGAAAGCAAAGGCGCAGGACATACATATCAGACTGTCCACCCCAGGGCAAGAACTAGTCGCAGCACTACCACAAGTCCAGAATATTTCGATGGTCTTCAGTCGGCTATAGGTACTCTCATCTATATGACTGTGCACACAAGCCAGTGACCCAAACTGTGATACACACAGCCCCATGACCCCACTGTGCACACACAGTCATGACAACTGTGCCACCAGCCCCCAGTGACCTTTTCCTCCCAATTTTAAAAGGCAAGAAAAAAATTTTTTTAGTAAGTAGCATCAAGCAGGCTTTCAACAGCTTGAGCTTCCAGGTGACATGCAGAGAAGACAGGTTCCACCAAAACACTGGTGCAAGCCAAAGTTGCCTTCCTTCAATGGCTTCCATTGTGCTGTTCCACTGTCGCAAAAGTTCTGTGAATTGCAGTTTTTGTACTACCTGAGTGTGTGTACCTTACCAAGGTAGATGAAGCTGTATTATAATACAGATTAATTCTTTGTTCTCAATGTTGGACAAGATATTTCGAGTTACAATGCATTTTACTCAAATCAAAGTCCTCTGCTCTTCTCATTGACTTCAGCCTCCCCTCGAAAGTTCTGGCTTTGCTTGACCCCGTGATTGCAGAGATATCAGATATCCTCCTTTTTCTAAGAATATTTTCAGTCAGCTAAACCCAAAGGGTAGTAAAAATCTGGTAAAAGCCAAGACCTTGATACCTTCAGCTAAAAAAGGTTTTGACAAGTTCATTTCCCTGAGTGTAAGGACTGTCTCCTGCAACCACCACATCAGAGACTCAACATTTTTAGTGAGTGAAAGGCACAGGAGATTACCAACCTACCTTGTAACACTTAAATTTGACCTGACCCTCTCAAGTTCCATCACTCACGCTGAGTGGGATTTTGGGTTTTTCCCTGGAAACAAGTCTCAGTACCGTGAGGAATGGAAGAAAATTACAAAGACATGTATTATTTTTCGTCTCCCACATAGCTGGGTTTATAAAGGTATAACAGTATTCCTACTTACTAATTACAATAGTAATACATCTTTATGTTTATTTTTTATATTACATTATTCTCTCATAAACCCAAGAGCTAAATGTGGCCTTTGCCATGGGATGGGTGATATGACCCTTCTGGACTCCCAAACTTGGCCTTCCTGTGCGCTTCCTGTACGAACATCGTGGTTAATCCAAATTTCAAGGTATGTTGTCAAGGAATTCCTACAATACTCATTAAGTACTAAAAATCAAAATTTTACTTTGAAAATGTGAAAAACACATTCAATTAATATCAACTGGAGACCTGTGGCCAAGCTTCCAAAAGTATGTATTTTTTTTTCATTTGTTATGGACAGGCAATTACTTT
Source organism: Sporophila hypoxantha (assembly GCA_002167245.1). Taxonomy (NCBI): domain Eukaryota; kingdom Metazoa; phylum Chordata; class Aves; order Passeriformes; family Thraupidae; genus Sporophila; species Sporophila hypoxantha. The sequence continues at coordinate 1,797,193 of NDFG01000151.1, forward strand.
ACTGATTTAATCATACAATTAAATTCTCATAGCCCACTTAGGTTCCATGCCTTGGAGGTGCCAACATTGCATTATTGCCATCCATTTTATTGCACAGCCAGGTATTTGAATAATCTATCTTCGATATCAGACCACAATTCCCAGGGAGGTCATTACAAAATGGCAGCATATGTATGGAAAACCCAAAACTTTAGAAAAAATCTTGAACACCTAATGTTATGCCAGGAGGCACGCATTCTAAGGCGGACAAATCCAGCCTTGCAGATACAGGTAATCCCCTCTTTGGCTCAGCAAGAGAACTTCCTACACGAGCTTGCCTGGATGAGGCAACGATGGTCCGTGCCGCTCTTGTGCTGAACCTCGTGTGTGACACAGGGATGTTCAACCGCTATGGCATGTCCCTCTCATCAAGGAGAACAAGTTCTAATTGCTCATTGTCAAACGTGTTTACAATGAAATTTGTGAAACTTCGAAGATGGCGAAAGAAATGGTGCACCCACTTCCCCTCACCCGCTCACGGTGGACTGCAAATACCAGAGTCCCCAGGGAGAGCAGCACCTTTAAACGCCTTTTTGAAAGCACAATTCTTTCTTTAAACAAGCAGATGAGCTTAAAAACAAATGAAACGATATTTAGTTCCACTTTTCCTTCTCCACGGCATCTCGAAATCAGACAGCTCCATCGCAAGGAATTACCACTAGTTCCCCATGAACTGATTTTATTTGAAAATTACACAGTGCACTGACAGCCTTCGCTGGCTACCAGAGCTGGAGTGATTGACACGGCGCTTCACAGAGCTATGCACGAACTGTGGGGGCTGCCTCAAACGGTTTTGCTTCATATCAAAGCACAGGATCTTAAACACATCCATTACATAATGTAAGAAAAACGCAAAACCACAGAGATGAAAAAATTTAACCCCATGTCAGAATTGCATTTTCTGGTGTTCTGAGCTGTCGGGAGCAGGAAGTTGGAGGGCATCTGTACCACATTGTGGAAGGCAAGCTGGAGGACCGGCAAAAAAATCAGGCTCCCAGGCGTTAAGAGAGGCTGTGAAGTGTGCTACTGCACACTCAAATGCACACTCAGTCTGGCACCAAGAGCACAACATTTCTGAAGTGACAATTGAGCACAAATATCTCATCTCTGGGTCGTTATATTGTCTCAATCAAATTAGCAGGGCAGTTCAATACACACGAGGATTTTTGCTTTTTTTTCCGATCTGGTTTTTGAAATAACAAAAACCAGCAGATGTGTTCTTTGGGCATTAAGGATCTAGAAAGCAGTGTGGAAAATACAGCAGTGGCAGACAGAAAAGAAGTAAGGGGTTGTAATACAAGGAGGGGCTGTTTCCCTCATCACACATGCTTTGGCAGCAGGGGCAGTTAGGGGCCTTCCTGCACTGGAGGAATTTCATCTCTCCAGGTGGGCTGTTGCCTTGTTTTTTTGCTTCTGTGGCTTTAGGAAAGATAACATGAAAAGATGCATTTTTAAGAAAACTGTTTGTTCTTCTTTTGAGAGAAAGAAATTTGCAAGCTTTACACATATTTTGTCCGACAGGTTGACGTCTCACAGATCTAGTTTTGACACAGCACAGCTTGAGTCTGTGATTCAAGATCAGTAAATCCTGCCTTGAGTGATCCTAAGCCAAGACAGTAAAAATGAGGGTCATCAATGGGTCAGCGTGCCCCCTGAAGCACTCTGCTCTTCAGAATCCCAGAATCGATTTAATTTGCAATCACCCACTTGGGATATTTGTGCCAGCCCTGAAGCTTTGCTTTATCTGCAGTAAGAGGCTGATAGTGTGGGAAACCGAGAATGCTCAGGCCCTGCAAGTCATGTCCTCTACATCTCTTAACCTCATTTTGGAAGCCTAGGCCCTAGGCACAAGCCCATGAACTCCATGTAATTGTAGCATTCACATAGTACATTCATCAGGCCCAAACAGAGGTGTGCGTGATGTGGATCACAGGAGTCAGACCTGCATTGACTTCTTGAGCGCAGGGTGATGCCTTTGTATTGCCCATCCTTGAAGAAATGTCTCTTCTGGCTTTGATTCTTCCTTGGAGCTATGAAAAAATTTCACTGCCCTGTGATGCCGTGAGCAAGGCTGCCCTAGAACGTAGGCTAGGCAGAAGTTAAATACAGTAGGTATTTTTAAAAAGGCCAATGGCCTTACACCTTGGGCAAAGGTACAAGAGCCCGGCCCAGGGTAACACCCAACGATGAAAACCAAAAGGTCAACAAAAAGTGGATCAACACAGATCATGAAGTTTCACCTTTGTATATATTTTGGGTTCTAGATATAACATACAACTAAACATTTGCATTATCTGGGAGTAAATATGATCCAATTGCGAACTCAGATTTAGCAAAATGCCCAGTCCTCCCTGGTTTTTATTCCTCTTAGTCCACGACATTTTGATGCTCTGTGGCTTTGGATCAGATTGTCCTTGGTCACAAGCAGGAATTGAGTTTTGTCTATTACTGGCTGTCAAGAGAGCTTACTAACGTTTAATATGAAGCTCATCTGTAGACATACATACTAATAGCCAGGATACAGAATCTGAAAATATAAAAAAGACCTAAAACCTAAGGCATCAGCCTGCAAGTGTCCTGCAGCAACTCCACAGCTTAGCATGCAACATGCATTAAGAACTCCTCCCATTTGGTTTTGAGTCTGCCACCTGCTAAACTCACTTAAGATTTTTTGTAATTTTTGTATCAGTGACGGCAAGTGAAACATGAATCCTCAGTCCCCGAGAAGGAAATATTCTGTACTTCTCATGATTTTTGAGAACTCCTCTCAGTCTGCTTTCTCAGAAATACCTTCTTACAACTGAAGGGTCCTGGTCCTGCTCACGTCTCTCTTGCAAGAAGCCTTTGGCCATTCCTTCTCCTTATTTTTGTCTCTTCCTCACCTATCCGCCGTTTCATGTTCTGAAATGAAGAGCAGCTGTAACCAATGCATGAAGTATGCTGACAGCCAGCACATGTGTCCCTTGCCTGTGCATTTCCCCAGGCTCATTTCCATTATGTACCTCATCTTTGAGCACATGGAAGGCTGTCACTTTTACAAAAAATTGATCAGTGCTTCAGACCCTTTCTGAACAGCTAGGTTCAGAAGGTTTTTCTCTCTGTCTGAAAGAGAAGCACTTCCCCCATAGTGCATTAACTTCTGCGTTGGATCTACATCCAATTTGCACTCTTCCATTTATTATATTCACCATGTACTACACTCCAAAGATCACTGGGCAAATGTCCAAGCCCCATTCCTCTGAATATTTACGGAACCATCCTCCCCTGTAAACTTTCTGGGTAATGGCCTCTGAGCTACGGAAGCATTGACTTTGCCTAAGTCAGACATAAGGCGGAAACTGCCTGGCGAGACTGACAGAGGGGTTTTAAACCCTCAACTCCTGCAGGCGTTTGTGTTATGAGCGTAGTTAATCATCTCCACTCAGGATGCAAAGTCAGAAACGATTAAAGTATTTGAGCTTCCATGCTGACTTGGAGGCGGATAGAGACCATCCCTAAGCCCGGTATCAACTAAATGATTCAGTTTAGGAAAAATTGTCATGGTGTGTGTTTGGTAGCGGGTCGTCACTTTTACTATTTATCCTTACCTGTCAAGTTTAGAAACCAGATTTACTGCATTGCATTACTACGGATGTTGCAGCATAGCCCAGAAAGGCCTACTGGGGAGGAAGGAGCAGGAGTGAATGTGGACAGAGTCCTAAGTGCTCTCCAATTTATACTGTCACATTAGTGAAAAAGAAATATACTTACAGTAAAATACCAAGAGGGTACGGAAAGATGAGTGAACGAAACCTACAAGTAAGGGGAATTCCCAAGCGTAAAATCCTCAGGGGTCAGCTCCCTCTCGTTTTTTCCTCCATCAGCCTGGCACCTCTGCCCACCCCTGTGGCAGGGCAGGGAGGCCAGGAGGGATTGCTTGAGGGTGCTGAGCACAGCGAGCACAGCCCCGGGAACTGTCCCTGTCCCAGCCTGGCCAGGGGACACTGCGAGGCTCCGGCTCTGCCCTGCCCCAGCTGGGGCTCTGCTGCTCAGCTCATCACTGTCCCTGCCTCCCCAGAACACAGACAGCAAGTGTTTGACTCAGATTTACATCCCTCAGCAGAGATTCTTGCTGTACTTTGGACAAGTCACCGCCGAGGCTGTGACAGAGCAACTGTGAGGCCAAGCTGGAAACTGAGGCACGACTCTGAAGTGGGACCTTGGCGTGACCCCAGCAAAGCCAGTGGCTGTGCCCAGCAGCAACCCTGGGTGTCACCAGGGCCAAGTCCAAGCCCTGGACACAGGGCAGTTTGGTCTGCTGGTGGCATCCCTCCTTTCCACCCCGAGGGATGTTCCTTCCCTCCCTGCCCCTCTGTCCTAGGCTGGGGGTGTGTATTCCATTGCCATTGTCAGAGCTGGGGCAGTTCTCTGCTGTTCATGGGGCAGTTTTCTTTATCTCTCCACAGCCAACCCTCCCTCCAGGAGATCTCTGCTGTTCCATGGCCACTGAGTGTCCCTGCAGGGCTGATGCCAATTCCAGCATCCCATGGGGAGATGCTGTGCCCAGGGGAGGAGCCAAGCATTCCTACCTGGATCCAATCTGAGCCTGGCACAGCACAGCAGCCTTTGCCCCCTGCATTGCCAGAGGAGCAGCTTTCTGCTGCCCTGCATTGCCAGAGGGAGCCAGGCCCATCTCCAGCAGCCCTGGAGCTGCAGAGGAAAACTCCCCCCTTGTGCAGGATCCCTGCTGCAGCAGAAGCACAGCTGGCACTGCAGGAGGGCTGAGCCCATGGGATGGGGCTGTGCCCACCCCTGGACACACAGGGGGCAGGGCATGCTCTGACTCTGGCAGTGGTTTGTTTTCTTTTTGTACTATTGCATTTGTATTTTTAATTTTCCTAGTACAGAACTGTTATTCCTAATCCCATATCTTTGCCTGAGAGCCCCTTAATTTCAAAATTATTAATAATTCAGAGGGAGGGGGTTTACATTTCCATTCAGGGTGGCTCCTGCCTTCCTTAGCAGACACCTGTCTGTTCAAACCAAGACACCACCACATCCTCCTACAGCTCCTTTAAGCAGCTCTGTTTGCTCCTGTGGTGCTCACTGCTAACCTTGCTCCAGAAAATTGCTCTATTTACCTCCTGCTGTTCCTCAGCACTGCCTGCAGCAGCRAAACAACACCCTGGGAAGTGATGGGGGGCTGGAAAGGGAAGAAATGMGGTGGGACCCACATGGAAACACCAGCTGGGGGAGGCAGCTGGGCTACAGGGGAGGGTGTCTGGGTGGGGAAGGGTTAATGGCCCCTCCCTGGCTCAGAGGGCTGTAAAAGGGAGGGAAATGGGGTTTGCATCTCCTTTCTGTTCTGGGGGAGGGAGCAGTGCAGGGTCAAGGCTCTGCCATGGTTTTATCCCCCCTGCCCAGGGCTTTCCCAGCCCCACGTTCCTGAGGAGCTTTGGTGCTGCTGGYGGCATCCTGGTGCCTTCAGCTGGAGCCACTGGCACACATCTGCCCTGGACATGTGGAAACCTGGCTCTGGAAAGATGGAGACAAGCCAGGGTCACWCTGATGGCTCAGGCACAGGGAGAAAGCAAACACACACACAAGGAACCTGCCTTGCTCTGCCTGGTGGCCCCCTCTGTAAACAAACAGCTTTTCACAGCCTGGGATAAATGCTGGAATAAATCACAGCAGCCAGCAGAGCAGGTYCAGCTCCCTGGCCACTGCAGGTGGCAGGGACAGGGTCACTGGCAGGGCTCAGCCCAGTTGTCCCCCCTTGAGGGGCTTTGTGCCATTCTCCTGGGACCCCCTGCTTTCCAGCCAGCTGGCCCATGGCACCTTTCCTGGCAACTTCCAGGGATTGCAGGAAATCCCAGAGCTGGCCCAAACAAGAGCTGCTGATTTAACAGTTTTGCCATAAACCATTCTTCATGATCTGGGGTTTCACCAGATGACCCTGGCCCAGTTGAGGAAGTGCTCTTTCTTCTGCAGTCAGCTGTATTTTAATAAGTTCCATTGTGGGTAAAACACCCCCAGAGAAAATCCATGCATTGTTCCATTCATCAGCCACAGCAAGTTCAGGATAAAAATATTCCAGGGTGAGGTAATGTACTGTGACACTGTGTAAGTTAATTTATAAGAGAATTAACTGTGTTTAGAGAGAGGGGYTGAAACTTTCTGCAGTCAGCCAGGGCTGGGAAATGTACTGATAGAAAAAAGCAGTTCTTCCTTAAAAGATGGGTCGGTTTGGGCATGTTTTCTTTGGTTTTTGTTTTTTTAAAAGTTCAGATGGTTTTTTTTTTTGTTTTTTAAAAGTGGAAGTGGAGTGGAAGTGCAGCTCCCTGAGCTGATCCAGCCAGGGAACTTCTGCTGCTTTGCTGATTCCCATCAGCTGGGAAATGAGGGAAATGGCTGTGGGCAGGTTTTGCTTTTGGTCTCAGCACCAGCAGTGATGGGGGATTGTCACCATCATATTCTCTGAAAAACCCCTTTGCCCAGGATTTTCTCCTGGGAAGCTCAGAACCCTCAGAGAAAAATGAAAACAATGATTATCTGATTTGCTTCTCCTGTGTTTTGCTGCTTTGAAATGTGTTTAGACATTGTTTACAAACAGGTGGTTGTTTCATTGGTTTCATGAGAATTGTTTTGACTTAATGACCAATCAGGGCCAAGCTGGGTTGGGGCTCTGGAGAGAGTCACAAGTTTTCATTATTATCTTTGTAGCCTTCTGTCTGTATCTTTTCTGTATTCTTTAGTATAGTTTTCTTTTATATAATATAGTAACATAAAATAATAAATTAGCTTTCTAAGAACATAAAGTCAGATTGATCATTCCTRCTTGCCATGGGGCACCTCACAAATACAACAGGGGATGAGGGGAGCTGGGGACAGTGCTGCCCTGCCTGGTCCCCTCCTGGCTGCCCATGAAGTGATGCTGAGGGGATCACTCTGGGATGGCTGAGGCTGCCAAAGCCTTTCCTGGGCTGTGCCATCCCCTGGAGCTGCCCTGGGATGCTCAGAGCAGCCCCAGGGGCAGGAGGGCTCAGCTGCACCACGAGCTCTTGGGCTTCAGGCTTCTCCCAGCCAAAGTTCACAGGAATTTGGCCACCAGGAGCATCCCACTGGCTTTGGGGTCCCCAGGCAGGGAGGGGACATGAGCACTGCTGTATGTCCTGTGTGGGCACAGGGAGCTCAGGCTGTGGGTGCCAGCTGTAAAAGGCCTGGCATGCCATTWTCCCAGGAGATTCCCATGCTGCTTTTTGCAGCTGCACTTCCCTGGGTGCCTTTGGGGCACAGAATCTCTGCTGTGAAAGTCCTGGCACCTCCTTGGGCTCCTGTCCCCTCCCCATTGTGACAGTGTTCACAGGGGTCCCAGGATGAGGGAAGAGAGGAGGATCTGACTCCATGTTTCAGAAGGCTTGATTTATTATTTTATTATATATATTATATTAAAACTATACTAAAAGAATAGAAGAAAGGATTTCATCAGAAGGCTAGCTAAGAATAGAAAAAGAAGGAAATTAATGACAAAGGCTTGTGTCTCAGACAGAGTCCGAGCCAGCTGACTGTGATTGGCCATTAATTAGAAACAACCACATGAGACCAATCACAGATGCACCTGTTGCATTCCACAGCAGCAGATAATCAATGTTTACATTTTGTTCCTGAGGCCTCWCAGCTTCTCAGGAGAAAAAATCCTAAGGAAAGGATTTTTCATAAAATGTGTCTGTGACACCCCATCTGTCACTATAGGACTTGAAACAACACAACACACACACACCGCTGCTCTCAAGGTGAAAAAAGGGAAGTTTATTTTCTGACTCCAACATTTATAGATTTCCAAAAGTGACAGTGTATTGGAGGGTGACAGTGCCACCTCTCCAATGACACTGGACAAACCAACGGTCCAGCAAATTTCTCCTCCTCCATAAAAAAATGCCAAACAAGAAGTTATTTACAGAAAGTGTGTGAGAAAGTTGGTTACAAGAATGTAAACATCAGAAGGCTTAGAAAATCTGTCTTGGTTTGGAAAGCCAGGTATCTGCTGAGGAAGGCAGGAACCTCCCCTGAAATGGAGAATGTAAACCCTCCTCCCTCCTCTGAATTGCTATAAATGTTAAATTAAGGGGCTCTCAGGCAAAAAATATGGGAGTAGGAAATAACAGTTCTCTAATAGGGAAGAAAAATAAAAGGAGAAAATAAACAATGCAGTAAACCAAAGCAACACTGACAGAGTCAGAACCCAACCTGACACCCTGTGGGTCAGGGTGRTGGCAGCAGTCCCATTGGAATTGTGGCTCAGCCCTCCTGCAGTGTCAGGGGTGGTTCTGCTGGAGCAGGGATCCTGGAGAAAGGTGCAGTCTCTGCCTCTGAAGATCCAGGGGAAGAAGAGGCAGCTGCTGTTCCTCTGGGAAGTCCAGTGGAGAAGCTGTGCTGGTGTTCCAGAATCTCAGATTATATCCAGGTAGCAATGCTTGGCTCCTCCCTCTGGGCTCACATCTCACAATGGGATGCTGTAGTTCTTATCAGCCATGCAGMGACATTCAATAGCTGTTATCAGCAGGTGTCCCCTCCTGAGGGAGGAGTGAATGTGGTCACTGAAAGAGAGAGAAAAGGCAAACTGCCCACTTGGCAAAAGATAATCTGCCATGCAGATGGTAACAGAATACATCTTGCCCTGCAATCTGGAACAAAATCTTAAAAAATCAGAGTGACACCCATCAGATCCTGCAGGCAGGCACAGGGACACATCCCAAGGTGACACCTGGCTGGGGACACACATCACACCTTGCTGGGGATCATCCCCATGGGCTCTGGCTCTGGCTGCAGGGATTCCCTGGTCCTGCACACCTCATCTCCCACCAAGGATGAAGCCAGGAGGACCCTCCAGGCCTTTTATTCCAATGAATGTTTGCAAATTCTTCCCCCTTATCTGGCAGTTTTCACCTCAGCTTTGCAGAAGCAGCGAGGAGTCTCCATTCTGTAGCTATTTCTCACCATAATGATTTATAATAGATGACAAAAATGAAAGTGCTGGAGGAAGAGAGGCCCAGCCTGGGCACTCGGATGGCCCTAATGAAGTCCCATCCAAGTTCCCATTTGTTGTCAGCTATTAATTCTCTCCCAATTCAGCCCCCAAATTACTTTCCCGAGGACTGAGTCTAAATATGAAAATCAATTAAGAAGGGAARGAGTAGCTACATCTGGGAGAGGAGGCAAATATAATGACAAATCACCTGGTTCCTTTCGAGCATGCAAATTAACATTTAGAGTGTATTTTGAGGAAGGGGAGCTTGGAAATGCTGCTTCACAGAAACTGCTAGATCAATTTTCCAAGCCTGAGTGCTGGAGATTCTTCAAAGTTACTGAGGGCTCTGTCTTGGGATAAAAATATAAAAAAGGCAAGAAATCAATGCTGATAATTAATTTAGCAGAATCTATTCGTTCTTTCTCCTTCCAGTCAATGCAAAGAAAAAAATCATGCAGGAGCTGAATTTTACATTTCCACAGAGATTGTGCTGGGACAAAATGAATAAACGCTCATAAATTAGTTCAAAAGCTCTGCTATGTTGCTGAAGTGGGGCTTTTTAATTAACTGGAGGAATTTGTCATCACTTTCCCCCTGCCCTTGTGAGTGCCATCCAAAGTGCCTGGGCAGCCCAGCCCTCTGGAGATCCAGCAGCTCCACACCTGAATGTGGAAGAGTTTTAAGCTGTGGGGTTTTTTCGTTTTAGGTCTGGTTTCTTCTGGTGCTCAGTTTGATGTGCACAGAAAAGCCCAAAATCCACATCCCAGCCAGGATCCTGCTTGTGTCCTGCAAACAGGAGCTGGCTGGGAGTTTGTGGGATTCAGACTTTTTAGCAGGGCTTGTGATGGGACAGGAAAGATGTTTTTAAACTAAAAGAGGGTTGATTCAGACTAGAGATAAGGAATAAATTGATTTATGATGAGGGTGGTGAAACACTGGCACATTTTGTGTTTCTGTAATTAGTCTGGGGTTTTGTACGGTTCCTAAAGAGTTTAGAGGAGCCTCAGTAAATATTTAAGGAGGCTGCAGGGTTGGTAAATAGTTCAGGAGGGTTGCAGGGTTCCCAGAGGGGCTGGGCTGGGATCCTGGAGCAGGGGCAGAGCAGCAGCACATCCTGTGCTCTGTCCAGCAGCAGGCAGAGAGGAGCCARCTTTTAATTATTCAAAACTCATCTTCCCTCCCATTAGCAACAAATGGGAAGTGYATGGATTTGGGTAATGAATCCCCAGGAGGGTACTTGAGTTTAAAGCACAACCTGTCCACTTAAATCCATCCTGTGGAAATGGATTTAAATGCTCTGATCCTCCAAATTTGGTTCTGTGGAAGCTCATTGCCAGGGAGAAGGGCTGGGCAAAAATGTGAAATTGGAAAATKAGAGGGGAAAATGGTCCTGGGCAGGTTTTGCCTTTGGTGTCAGTGATGGGGGATGAGGGGAGCTGGGGACAGGGGCTGCAGCATCTGGATGGATTCACTGGGAAAGGGGCAGGTCTGGTTTGGTGTCTCAGACCTGCCCAGTGACCCCTGTGCTGGGGCTGGGGGAGGGATGGGACCCTGCAGTGCCAGCCCAGGGTGCTGTGGAACAGGGCATGTGTGAAATCCAGGGCTGGTGAGAGGAGTTTGCTGTGGTTGTTGTGGTGTTTGGCCCTTGCTCCATCTGCAAATGGCTGAGGAGCTGATTCATTTCCATGGAAATATCCTGTTTATCTTGATTAATGCATGGCAGCCTCAGGGGTTTGCTGTCTGGGGGGTTTGTGGCCCATCCCAGGAGCCCCAAGAGTGACATCCCTGGGGTGCTGGCCCACACCTCCAGCAAATCCAGGCTTTGCCCAGTGCTCAGGGGGTGAAAAATCAGATTCTGCACACACACAAACAAAACTTGTGGTTTTCACTTGGTTTGTGTAAGAACACAGGGATTTCCCCCCTGCAGCCCAGYGGTGTGGGATGTGCTCCTGGATCCCAGCTCACTGTTATCGGTTTGATAAAATCCAGGAGGAATTAACACACAATATCAAAACCTAAARCCCTCAAAACAGTTTATTTTCAGCCTGGATATCCCAGTGAGGAGTGGCAGCTGCTCACYGATTTCCACCCTTTATGAGGATCTTGTCCCTGAGATCAGATTCAGATGCTTTTCTCCAAACTGGGAAAAAAATCCTGCTGTGCCAGGCAGGTGCTGGAAAAGAGAAAAAAATCAGTGGTTCTTTAGAGCAAGGGATGGTTTCTGGGACAGGAAGGACAGCTGAGGAAAGGTTCATTTATTATCCTTGTCATGGATTTTATTAGCAAAGCTCTATTGTAGGCATTTTTCTCTTTCTGCTTGCTCTTTGTTTTTCCTTAGCAGTGGCTGAGCTGCTCCCCCCTGATCAGGTAATGAGGTGCAGGGAGCAAACCCCATTAATCAGAGAATGGGAACAGGGACATMGCCCATTCATTCAGCCTCTTTTAAACCCTCAGATTGTTTGTTTGCTAGAACAAACCATCAGCCCCAGTCCAGCCTGAGCCTCCCAGGACAGTCCCAGTGCCCCCAGGTCCCAGCTCACTCACACAAACCCCCACAAGCTCCAGGGCCATGCTTGGCAGCAGAACTGAGCTGTTATTTTCCTTCCCTCAGTAGCAAATAAATCTCCTGGTGGATGATGTTTCTGTGATGGGTGTTGGCCACGATCCCAGTAGGGCAGGCAATCATGGGCAATTATTTAATTAGCAGGATGAGGCTCACCCTGGTGACTCCGTGCACCAGCTCCAGGCTGGGGCAGCAGCTTGGTGCTGCAGGGGGGTTGGATGCTGTTTGCTGCAGGTTCTCCAGCCCTGCCCACCCTCCCCAGGGCTTCTGAGCTGCCTCTGCCTCACCACTGGCCTGGGCCAGCAGCTGCTTGAAATGAAGGAATTTCTGTTTCTGTTGGGAAGGATGAAAGTTTGACAAGAAAGTCTCACAGATAGCTATGTGTGCTTAGCAGAAAGATTTTTAAATGTAGACTCTGAAGAAGAAATAAAGATGGAAGCAAGTTTTGATATAGAAGAAAAGAATTGCTGAGCCAGTTCTCACTGGATAACCAAGGAGCCAAAGGGTGTGTTAGTTAGAAGGGGTTTTTATGACTTAGAGCAAAGGATAAACCCACCTCAAACAAGAAGATGTTTTTACCAAGCAGAAAGATAGCACAGGCAAACAAGGCAGCAAATGCTGCAAATAGAAAAAAGGTCTCAGAATTTTCCACTGCAAGAAAACTGAAAAACAACTTCTAGCTTCAACTATAATGTACTGACTTTTAGTGATTGGAGAGCAGTAACATGAATCTGGTAACTATAGTAGTTATGATAGGCTATAGATAATAGTTAAGGGATAGATTGGTTCTACTGTATTAAGATGCTCAGCAAGGAAAAGTCTAGAATGCATTGTAACCAAAACCAAAGGGTCTCCAGGCCTGCCTGCAGCTGGAGCTGACAACTGTAGGCACAGGCTCTGTCACCCATGACCCTGGACTGCTGTGACATCCTGGATACAATAAACTGCATTTTGGAGAGCAGCCTGGAGTCCCACATCTCTCATTTAGGCTCTTACATATTTCCTCTGTCTTGGAAAAACATAAATGTTCTCTCTGAAGAGAGGATGATCAAGGGTTAAGTTTTATTGGACAGCTCAGCTGCTGTGTCTGTGTTTGGAGCTTCCCTGAGTTCTGCCCCCAGTTTGATTATCATCAAACCCCAGCACATGTGTCATGGGGAAGGAGAACATCAAGTGACATTTTTAGGCCAGGGCCAAATTCATCACCTGCCAGGCAGCTCTGCAGCASTGCCTGTGCATCTGGGGACATGGAGGGGATGCTCCCAACCCAGGCAGGTTCCTGTGGGGCACAAACTGATCCCACACTGCCTGATGTGTCCCCTGTCCCACCTGCCACTGTCCCTTTGTCCAGTTTGTGTCCCAGCCCATCTTGTCCAGAGCCAGAGRCTGTGGGAGCTGTCTCAGAAGTTTCTGAGCTGGGTTTCTCCAGCCTGGGAGGGTTCCTGAGGTGCTCTGGGCTCTGCAGGGACAGGGCTCATGCCCAGATGGCTCTGCATGCTCTCCATGGCCCAGCAGCAATGGAAATGTGTGTCTGAAGGTGGGGCCAACTCCTGCTTTGCTTTCCCTGCACACACAGCCAAGGCAAAGACAAAACCCACTCAGGGGGTGTCWCCAGGGCTGGTGACAGGGGCAGGACTCTCCCCAGATGTGTTTTATCCTTTTCTTTCCTGCACCACCCATCTAAGAGGGCTCAAACAAAGCAGTTTTGGTCTCTTGGCACCCTCCAAGGAACCCAATGAGCCCCCATGAGGGCCCTGCTGCTCCCACCCTGACCCTGACTGGCTGGAGTGCCACCGTCACATTTTCTGAAAAATCCCTTTGCCCAGGATTTCCCTCCTGGGAAGCTGAGAAGCCTCAGAGAAAAAGGAAAACAATATAATCTCATTTCCTTCTCCTGTGTTTTTCTGCTTTGGAATGTGTTTGGAGATTGTTTATCCAACATGTGAATTTTTACTTAAGAACCAATCACAATCAAGCTGTGCTGGGGCTCTAGAAGCAGTCACGAGTTTTCATTAGTATCCTTTAGCCTTCTGTCTGTATCCTTGCTGTACTCTTTAGATACTTTAGTATAGTATTCTTTAATATAATACAGATCATAAAATAATAAATTAGCCTTGTGAGAGCATGGAGTCAGATTCATTCATTCCTCCCTTCAACAGGGGTCCCTGAAAATGCCACACTGGAGCATCCACACAGGGAAGGAACTCACCTCATCATTGCCCTGAGGTGAGCAGCAGGAGAGGGAAACAGGGATGAACATCCTCTTAACAGCCTCAGTTTTACATGCCAGAGAGCACAGGGCCTGGGAAGGCAGAGAATTTATTGGAAGAGACATTGTCAAGCTGAATAGCATCAGAGGGGAGGCACTGGGGTTTGGCATCTTGGTGGCAGCAGCAGCAAAGTCTGGCTTTGAAGGAGCTGCTGCTCCCACACATTTTGGCAGGGCAGCCCCACTGGTTTTGGGGAGGGTTGGATGGGTGTTTTGTGCTGGGGTTTGATGCCTGKAGCCTGGCTGGATCAGCTCCTTCTTGGGCTGCAGAGAGTGGCAGCTCTGGGATTTGTCCCCAGGTGTGTGACACCTCCTCCCTCTGGGGTAGCCCTGGAGGGGGTGYGTGTTGTTCACACCCAAGAAAGCAGAAGTTTGGAAAATAAGAGATGTGTAAGGACTTGGTAAGAGGTCAGCACCTGGTGAATGCTCTTCTCCCTGGAGGAAATCCCTCTGTCAAAGCCCTGGGGTGATGCTCCTGCTGCATCTATGCTGATCTAGCCTGATGCCAGCCCCAGGCTGCCAGTGGGGGAAATTTTTAACCCCATTTTAACACTTTCCTGAGTGTTATTCACAGCAATCACGGCACTTTTTGGTGCAGCAGAGATGTTCCAAGTGGGATCTGTTCCTTTTGCTCTGCCACCCTCACCCCCTCCCAGCCTCTTCCCTGGGCACACTGGGGTTGAAATTCCTGATCCCCCTCCTCATCTCCAGCTCTGCAAGAGGAAAATGGCTTGGTAGCTCAGCCCTCAGCTCAAGCAGCTCAGGGCTAACAGCAAATGGTTTTGTTTATCCTTGGGCAATGGTTCAGGTTGATCAGGAGGAGTTTTTTCATGGAAAAGGTGGTCAAGCATTGGCTGCCCAGGGAGGTGATGGATTCACCACCCCTGGAGGAGTTTAAAACCAGCTGGACATGGCCCATGGTGAGCTGGTCTGGTTGGCAGTGTGCAGATCAGGTAAAGCTTGGCCTCYGTGATCCTGGAGGGCTCTTGAAGCCCAAACAATTCTGTGAAATGATTCCAGGGCCCAGGATCAGGGCTGGGAGCGCTGACCCAAGCCCATCCTTATCTGTGCCTCACTGTGCCACGTGTGGGACCTTTCTGGAGATTGAATTTCAGCATTTCCCTCCTTTCCTGCTCCATCTGAGCACTGCTCTTGACTCTCCCACTGCCCAATGTCCCCTCACAGGCAGGAAAACCTTCCCCTGCCAGCTCTGAGGTGCTGTGGGGCAGCCAGGCRGTGCCTCAGGGTTTGACCWGCCACATGAACCTTTTCTAGCATTTTCTCTCTGGTCCATCCAGCTGTGAGCCCACAGTCCATCTTTTTGGGACACAAGGGCTCTCAGGAGGGAGAAGGAGTGGGGGCATAGAGAAGGGCAGAGAGAAGAGCAGTTTTACCTGKCACATGAACCTTTTCTAGACTTTTCTCTCTGCTCCCTCCAGCTCTGAGCCCACTGTCTGTGWTGGTGTTCACYGGGGTCCCAGYWTGAGGGAAGAGATGAGAATCTTGACTCCATGTTTCAGAAGGCTGGTTTATTKTTTTATGATATATATTATATTAAAAGTAAATGATATATTAAAACTATACTAAAAGAATAGAAGAAAGGATTTCATGAAAGGAAAGGAGAAAGGAAAAAGGAAAAAGGAGAGGAGAAAGGAGAAGGGGAAGGGAAAGAAAGATAATAAAATCTTGTGACTGACCAGACAGACTGAGACAGCTGACTGTGATTTGCCATTAATTAAAAACAACCACATGAGACCAATCACAGATGCACCTGTTGCACTCCACAGCAGCAGATAACCATTGTTTACATTTTGTTCCTGAGGCCTCTCAGCTTCTCAGGAGAAAAAATCCTAAGGAAAGGATTTTTCAGAAAATGTGTCTGTGACACACTGTCCATCTTTTTGGGGCACGAGGGGCTCTCAGGAGGGAGAGGGGGCAGAGAGAAGAGCAGGAGGGTGCCTGAGAGCACAGGCAGGGCCTGCACTGGGTGATGCACCCAGAGAAAATGCTCAGGGCTGGAAACYTTTCCCTGAGCCTTTGAAATGTGTTTGCTCCAGCTGCCTTTGGGCTGGTGCTTGGGCAAACAGGGACATCAGCAGGGAGCAGGAATGGAAGAGGCTGGAATTCTTTGGGAAGGGCCTGTGGGATTTGGGATGCTGGGGGCAGCAGGGTGCAGCCTGTCAGGGCCATGGAGATCCTTCACTCCTTGAGCTCCTGCTGCAGCAAGGTCCCCACAGGCCTGGCAGCCCCCAGAGCAGCTGGGTGAGGAGGAGAAACCTCCCAGCTGCTGAGCCTGCCCTGAAAGAGCTCTGCAAACAGCACAAGATGAGGTTTACCCAATTAATAGCTGCTGTGGGGATGGTGTTTGCTCAGCTGTGCCCCTGTTTCTGGCTGCCTCAGAGGCAGGGAGGGTGTCTTGGTTTGGAAATTTTCCAATACCTATCACCTATGTCAGACAGTCTGTCTCTACTCTAAACCAATCCAGAAGTGCCACCATCACAGCAGAAGATGGAGGACAAGCAGCAGAAGCAGCAGCAGAAGGAGAAGAAGGAGAAGAAGGAGGAGGAGGACAGGACACGCCCGGATTCCTCCATCTTGCCTCTTGAACCCCCATTCCAAAACTCAAAAATTCTACATTTTCACCCTGTGACAAATTCACTATCATTCTACTCAAACTCTTGTGGCTTGTAACTCTTCACACAAAGTTGGTCATTGTTTCCATGGGTTAAAATCAAAGGCACAGGTGATTTTGACCCCGTGCCAAGGTCTCTGAGCCCCCTGCCAGGGTCTGGAGCCCTCCAGGGCAGCCAGAGCAATGTCCTGGGTCCTGACAGCAGCAGGGAGGGTCAGCAGGGCTGTTCTGGGGGTGGGTTTGGCTCCCTGGTGAGGCTGGGAGGGGATGGGAGGGGGATAAACCTGGTCAGCACCATGGGCTTTACCTGTGCTGCTGGGCTTCAAAGCTCTGCTCAWAACCCTCTCAGGGAAACTGTGGCATTCACATTCTCTGAAAAATCCCTTCYCCCAGGATTTTTCTCCTGGGAAGCTGAGGAGCCTCAGAGAAAAGGAAAACAATTCTTATCTCATTTGCTTCTCCTGTGTTGTGCTCACTTGAAATGTGTTTGGAGATTGTTTACCCACAGGTGATTGTTCCATTGGATTGTTTTGACTCTTTGGCCAAMSAGTGCCAAGCTGTGTCAGGACTCTGGAGAGAGTCACGAGTTTTCATTATTATCTTTTTAGCCTTCTGTAAGTATCTTTTCTGTATTCTTTAGTATAGTTTAGTATAGTATTCTTAAATATAATATAGTATCATAAAATAATAAATTAGCCTTCTGAGAACATGGAGTCAGATTCATCATTCCTCCCTGCCASYGGGGTCCCTGCAAATACAATAGCAAACAACAAAAACCCAGCTTAAGTGGGCCCAGCTGGTGTCCTGCACATGGAGAGAGCCCAAATGAAGCATCCAGCCCACGTGGAATGATGGAAAACCCTGGGGGTCACAGGARCCCACTGGCATCCAGCACCCACTGCAGCCCCAATCCACTTTCCTGGCTGTTTGTCCTGCCTCCTGCTTGGCTCAACCCAGCAAATGCAGCTCCAGGCTGCAATGCTGTGACCCCTTCTGAGTGTGTCTGTCCTTCATCATAGCCAGAAATTCCCATTTTCCCCACTATAAATAGCATTTATGTGTGTGTGTGCATTTATAGATACAGAGACAGCTTTGCAAGCTGATACCAATCCTGCAGTGCTGGGTTAGCAGTTGGACTCCATGATCTTTAAGGTCCTTCCCAACCTTAACTTTTCTGTGCTTCCATAATTATATACATTTCTATATAAATCAAATAGATTTGCAAGCTGATATCCAATCCTGCAGTGCTGGGTTAACAGTTGGACTCCATGATCTTAAAGGTCCTTCCCAACCTAAATTATTCTCTGCTTCCATGATTAAATCTATATCTATATATCTATATATCTATAACTATCTATACCTATATCTATATCTTATCTGTATATATATAGATAGATATTTAATTGATATCTATATATCTATATATCTATATATCTGTATTTATATAAATAAGCAGAGTTACAAGTTGATATCCAGTCATGCAGTGCTGGGTTAATGGTTACACTTGATTTTAAAGGTCTTTTCCAACCAAATGATTCTCTGCTTCCATGATTAAATATATATCTATAGCTTATCTATATATCTATATTTAATCTATATCTATCTATCTATATCTCTCTCTATATCTGTATTTATATAAATAAACACAGTTACAAGTTGATATCCAGTTATACAGTGCTGGGTTAATTGTTACACTTGATTTTAAAGGTTACACTTGATTTTAAAGGTCTTTTCCAGCCTAAATGATTCTCTGCTTCCATGATTAAATATATATCTATATATCTATAACTATCTATATCTATATCTTATCTATATATAGATATTTATAGATATTTATAGATATTTATATCTATTTATAGATATTTATTTATATCTTATCTATATCTATATATATATCTATACATCTATATTTAATCTATATATCTATATATCTATATCTATGTATATCTCTCTCTATATCTGTATTTATATCAATAAACAGAGTTACAAGTTGATATCCAGTTATACAGTGCTGGGTTAATGGTTACACTTTATTTTAAAGGTATTTTCCAGCCTAAATGATTCTCTGCTTCCATGATTAAATCTATATCTCTATATCTATAACTATCTATACCTATATCTATATCTTATCTATATATATAGATAGATAGATATTTAATCTATATCTATATATCTGTATTTATATCAATAAGCACAGTTACAAGTTGATATCCAGTGCTGGATTAATGGTTACACTTGATTTTAAAGGTTACACTTAATTTTAAAGGTTACACTTGATTTTAAAGGTCTTTTCCAACCTAAATGATTCTCTGCTTCTATTATTAAATCTATATGTCTATCTATATCTATATCTATATCTATATCTATATATCTAATCTATATCTATCTATATCAATAAGCACAGTTACAAGTTGATATCCAGTCATGCAGTGCTGGGTTAATTGTTACACTCGATTTTAAAGGTTACACTTGATTTTAAAGGTCTTTTTCAGCCTAAATGATTCTGTTCATCCAAGCACTGGAGGAATCAGCAGTGGGATTTTGCAGTAGGGGAAACTGAGGCCCAAGCTGGCTGTCAGGTACCTGAAGAAATGAATGCTCCTCACATTAATTCAGTATTTCAGGGAAGGGATGGATCACCCTGACTGCCTTTGTGCCAGCCCTGCMCTGCATTTCAGAGTAAACTGCTCATTTATTTCCCAAGTATTCTCCAATACATGAAAAATGAGATGTGRATTGGGCTCTTGTGGGGGTGAAAGGCACCAGTGTGAATTGGGATTAAAGTTTTGGGGTGGTTGGTTTTGCTTCTTCCTTTATTTCCATGAGGGATGACAGCAGCAGCACCGTGGCTGCAAAGGCTGAGCTAGCTTGGAGAAAATCCAGCCTGCTTTGACACTCTGCTGCCCTGAATGACAAGAATGAAATTAAAAAGAGAAGAGAGAAAAAAAATAAAGAAAGAGGGGAAAATGGAAAGAAAAAAATTCCAGCAGCCACTGCTCCTGCTCTGGCATTGCAAATCCAACAGCTGAAGTTTTATTTGTACTGACTAAGCTGAAGCAAGCCACTTAATTCCATTTTAATTCCCTTCAGAAGGCTTCAAAAAGCCTAATAGCTGTTCTCCTGCTTGCTGGGAGCTCTGAGGCAGCCCCCAGCCTGCCCAGGCTCTGTGGATSCTGGGATGGAGGCTGGATTTGGATCAGCCCTTCCCAGGAAAGGCTGGGATTGGAGCCTGGYGCTGCTGGGATGGAGCTCTCACTCCTGGGGTTTATGAATTATTCAGGGCAGGGCTGCTCTGTGGCTCTGCCAGGGGGTTCAGGGGTGGCCTRGCTCTGTCCCCCTGCCACCCTGAAATGTGGCAGCCAGGCCTTGGCCAAAACGTCTCTTAAAGCCTCCCCTGGCCCCTGTGGCTCCAAAAGCATCTCTGGGGAGGTTTAATAAAGTGTAAATCCAAATCAGGGTTTGCAGCATCCCTGGGAGCACCTTCAGGCCTGGGTGTGGATGTGGCAGAGCTTCTCAGGGCTGGGTTTACCCTGGCAGAGATGCTCGGGGCTGGTTTTACCTGGAAAAAGATTCTCAGGGCTGGTTTTACCCTTAAAGAGCTACTCAGGGCTGGTTTTACCCTGGAAAATTGCCCAGGGCTGGTTTTACCCTGGCAGAGCTGCTCAGGGCTGGTTTTACCCTGGAAAGATTCAGAGGGCTGGTTTATCCTTGAAGGAGCTGCTCAGGGCTGGTTTTACCCTGGGAAAGGTTCAGAGGGCTGGTTTTTACCCTGGCAGAGCTGCTCAGGGCTGGTTTTGGCCCTGGAAAAGATTCTCAGGGCTGGTTTTACCCTGGAAAGATTCCTCAGGGCTGTTTTATTCTTGAAAGACTGCTCAGGGCTGGTTTTGCCCTGGTAGCCCAGAGTTCGGAGCCACCAGAACCCCCATCCATGCACATGCTGCCTAAAATCCCAGGAAATTCAGCAGAACACCCCCCTGACTCTGCCCTCAGTTGGGAACAGGTGATTCCAGCCCAGCAAACCTCTCTCCATCCACCCACCATGGGTGCAAGGCAGCCTTTACCTGTAAGAACCTCTTCAGCCAATAKACCATGAAAGAAAAATGGTTTCTTMATAAAACAAAAATCAAACTGAATGAAAAATTTAAAAAATAAGCACAAAGAAACTGAAATCTTTTCATCAGTGTGGGCTTTCAGGAGGATTTTGGGGTGTGGGCCCTGCTGCTCTTCTGTAGCCCTCTGAGTCTTGGAACATATTTGGAAGAACAGAAATGGAATTGGAAATGGAAGTTTTTGTATTTGAGGGATGGATGCCAGGTCTGGAAACAGGGAGGACAAAGGGAGCTCCAGACTGGCAAGATAATGGGAGTTTTACCCTCCTGTGCCATTTAATAGCTCTGAACCTTCAGCCCACAACAAGAAATAGTTGAGAATTTGTTGCAAAGCACTTATTTTTTTTACTAGAAAAGGAAATTGCAGGGTATATTTGCTGGGAAAAAGGTGATCTTGAAGTGTTTTGCTGGGAAAAGCAGAGGAATTACTTCAAACTCTGTCTAAATAGTCATCCACTGGTGATGTGAAACTGCATCTCATTGGGAGGTTGCCACTGATGTGTCATAATTCAGTGAGCACAAAATCAAATCTCTCTGCTTGGTAACATCCCCACACCTCATTTTCCACAAAAATAAGGCATTTGGTATTTATTAGTTATGTGTCAATGCTGGGAGTGAGCCCAGCCTGCTGGAGAGGGTCCCAGGTGGATGTGGCAGTGAGGGGCAGCAGAAAAGCTSCTGGTGCACACCTGGGGAGAGGGAGAGGAAGAGGAGGGTTGGGATGAGGGCTGCCCTCTGCCCTGGAGCATCCCAGCCTGGCTGGGGCTGTGATGTGCCTCATCCTCTGGYAAAAACCAAAATAATCCTTCACCTGTGGGGCAAAGGAAAGGGAAGCAAAGGATCTGCAGGCCCAGAGGATTTTAGGAGGGTCTTGAACAGGGGTGGGTGAMTTTAGGGGATGTTACACAGKTGSTGTGGGAAGGGGTYAGTGGTTTTAGGGGGAGATTGAAGGGTTGGTGTGGGAAGGGGTGGGTTGTGGGTGATTTTAGGGGATGTTACACAGTTGCTGTAGGAAGGGCTGGGTGATTTTAGGGGATGTTAAATGGCCAGTGCATTCTTGCTGCTGACAGGATTTTGGGGACAGTGCAGAGCTCAGGCTGGAGGCACAGCTGACCCCACAGCTCACCCCACAGCTCACCCCATGCCACAGGTTGCTCCCCTTGCACACCAACGAGGAGAGTGTAGCACACCCTTCAAAGAAAGGCCCTGATTTCTTGTCCCTGCTGTTTCCACACCCCATTTACTGCCTCACCAGGGGCAGCTGCTTGCTCAGAGGAGGGATGCTCCCTGCTCAGTGCCAGGGATGGCGAGTTGGGACTCCTGAACTTCTCTGGACATGTGGGGGAGAAGCTCCAAAAACCAAGGCTTGGGGTTGGCAGGACACAAGGTGTCCCCAGGCACTGGCAGGAAGGGGTTACAGAGGGATATCCATATGCAAGGTCTCCCTTCTTTCTTCCATTCCTTCCTTCCTCTTCCTTCCTTCCTTCGCTTCTTCCTGTCTTCTTTCCTTCTTCCTATCCTTCCTTCCTTCCTTCCTTCCTTTCCTTTTCCTTCCTTCTACTTCCTTCCTTCCTTCCTTCTCCTTCCTTCATCTTCCTTCCTTCCTTCCTTTCCTTCCTTCCTTCCTCCTTCCTTCCTTCCTCCTTCCTTCCTTCCTCCTTCCTGTTCCTTCCTTCCTTCTGTCCTTCTCTTCCTTCCCTTCCTTTCCTTCCTTCCTTCCTTCCTTCCTTCCTTCCTTTCTTCCTTCCTTCCTCCTTCCTTCCCTTTCCTTCCCTTCCTCCTTCCTTCCTTCGCTTCTCTTCCCCTTCCTTCCTTGCCTTTCTTCCTTTCCATTCCTTCCTTCCTCTTCCTTCACTTCTCCTTCCTTCTCCCTTTCCTTCCTTCTTCTTCCTTTTCTTCCTATTTCCTTTTCCTTTTCCTTTTCCTTTCTCCTTTCTTTTTTTTTCCCTTTTCGCCCTTTCCTCCCTCCCCCATCCCCAAGTCTCACTTGACACCTAGTGGCCCTGAGGGCGCTCAGGCTCAAGCCAACCATGGAGGGCTCAGCCTTTCTCGGCTCTGCAGATGGGGACACGGAACAGGGAGGGGTGCATGGCTTTGAGCCCTGTAACCGTGCCTCATTCTGTCCTCTTCTCCTAAGATGAGGGGGAAATGATGGCAGGAGAAGCCTCAAAATGATGGGAGGAGAATCCTCAAACTCCTCTCTGTTTGCTAATCTGAGGCACTCAGCAGGAGGCTTAAATATTCCAGGGTGAAAAGCTTTTCAAATTTATGGTCCAGGATGAAAATGCTTGGTCCAGAGCTTTTTAAAACCACAGCAAGCCCTTGCTGCTGCAGTTCTCCTGCTGTGATGGATGAGTAATGGGATGGTTGACTCTCACAATTAAAAGGGAAATATCATGTGTAT
Organism: Sporophila hypoxantha; assembly: GCA_002167245.1. Taxonomy (NCBI): domain Eukaryota; kingdom Metazoa; phylum Chordata; class Aves; order Passeriformes; family Thraupidae; genus Sporophila; species Sporophila hypoxantha. The sequence continues at coordinate 1,820,216 of NDFG01000151.1, forward strand.
ATGTTTAGGAGAAGTTTTTAGAGATTTATAGTTTTGTGTTTTACACCCCTGTGTTGTTATCAGGGGGTGATCTGGGTTTTGGGACATTGGGAGGTGGGATTGTTACTATGGCAACAGCTGACCTCCAAAAAAGATTTAAGGAAGTGATCTCCACCAACTGGACAGTGAAGGAGTTTAGAACTGTGGGAGGGGCAAAAGTTAAAAGGTGAAATTTCCATTGTGTGCATGGGCACATGGTGGGAAAAATCTTCTTCTCCCATAATATTTTCTCTATTCAATCTTCTGTTGTGTTTTTGATAAGGTTTTAATAAACCATTTAAATTTTTGGAAGTGAGTATCATCTCTCCCATTCCCTTTTCCCAGCTCCTCAGCAGTGGGGGCACTGAGGCAGGGATTGCAATGTGCTGCTGAGGCACCAGTCATGAGGGTGTCTCACATCCTTCCCATCWAAAGGGATGAAAGTTTTGGCAGGATGGGTCAGCTGCGATCTGCTGGAATTGAGATAAAAGCTGTAAAATGGGAGGGGGGTAAAAAAATGTAAAGAAGAGGTATCAGGAGAGGGACCTGTGAGGAGTTGGGGATGATGAGGGCAGAGGGGCTCCACAGAGGGGMTTCTCTCCATGGAGGTGGGTGACACATCCCATGGGCTTGTCACCCCACCAAGGACAAGGGATGCACCTGCAAACCCAGTTTGTCAAACCTGAGCTGGTGCAGCCACCAGTGCCACCCACCCTCAGCACCCACACGGGTGGAAGGGCTGGAGCTGGCCCTTGCTGCCTCACTTTACCTCCTCCTCCTCCAAAAAATGCAACTTGATTAACTCTGTMGCAGTGCAAACAGAATTTAATGCTTTGTGTAATCTCCACCGTGCTGAATTTCCCTCCCAAAGTGCCAGGYAGCCCAGCACAGCCTCCCCACTGTGAGAATCACACAGGAGCACATTATTTGATAGAGATCTCCCTGCTTTTTTTCTTCTCACCGAGCATCCTTATCTCTGCCCGGTGTTGTGAAGCGTTTCCTTCCCATTCATCTGCTGGAGGTTGGGTGATTCGCTGCCCTTGGAGGCCCATCAGAGCACAATGGGCCCAGCCATCCCTTTTCTGCAGAGCCAGGGCAGGAATTTGCAGCTCAAGAGTTCCATTCCCGGCCCCAGGGCTGTTGGACAATACCCTTTTCCTGACCCAGAGATGGGGTAACTGAGAGGTGTTTTAAAAACTTTTATTCCATTTTCAGTCTCATGTGAAGGGTGAGACAATACAAATGTTATAARTCARGCCACCACAATCAGAAGCCAACTATTTCCTAATTACAATACARTYTAAGTGTTTCTTGGCCACACCATGCTGGTTTTGCCACACRATGCTTCAAAAACATTCAGCTTTTGCCACACCATGCTGTAAATGCTTTAAAGCAAATAATCTAAAATTACTCTTCGTGGGCCCTACTACAATGCACCTTTCARAGTTCTATTTCTCCAAAGTATCCAGTTTTATTTCCAAGGCCATCCTTTGAAACTTGTTTCTAGRTCCATTTCTCTCMCAYCAATGTCTGTCCTATRCCKTGGCATTTCCAAGTCAGCGTTTCTTATCTCCAGGTTTGCATACAGATGCACACTGTGTGGGCCTTCTGTCAGGCCCTGAGAACTCTCTACAAATCCATTTCCAGCCATCCCTTTCCTGCAGGACTAGCAGAGGAATTTGCAGCTCAAGAGCTCCAGGCAGGATGGGCAGAGCAAGGGGAGCCTGACAGGATTATTTATAAAGGAAAGGTGGAACTCTTGGAGGGCTGGGTCCCATCCCTGCTCAGGACTCCTGATCTACAGAGGTACCTTACCTAATTTATTAGTTTTCCGAGTAAATTAACTCGTGGGCAGGTCTGTAGTCGAGTGGCTCTGTTAAATAATTCCTGRCCCAGGAGGAAATGGTTTGCCAAGGAGGCAGGAGCAGCTGGCAGGCACCAATCCCCCTCCTCTCCACAGCCAGGGCTCCTGCAGCTCGAGGTGTGCAAAGCTCAAAGCTAAATGCTTTTTTAATGGGATAACATAGCTGTGGTATTTATTTGAGGATCATGCTTTGCATGCAGGATGGGCTTTTTGCCTGTTTACTGTTTTTTTTTTTCTCTTGCCACTGGAAAGAAGGAAATAAAAGCCTGTAATCTCCAGCCAGCAGACACCGAGCAGATAAACTTCAGGTGTCTCCCAAGGCTCCTGGAGGAGTTTTGTGCTCCTTCCTTATCTCCAGCTCCAAGTGGCATCATCCTGGGGATTAGCACAGTTCCTGGGGAGCACAGAGGCTGCTGTCCCATCCCTGCTCCGGGCAGGGCTCCCAGGCTGGGCTTGAGAGGAATGGTGTATCTGTCTTTACAAACCAGCTGTGGGTCTGCTGGTGGATAAAGCCAGCACTGGGAGGTAAAAGAAACAATGGGAAGGGTTGCACTGYTTGATGAATGGAAAAAGATATTTGCTTTTACAAATAAACTTTAGGTTTGCTGAGAAATMAAATTAGACATTGAAAAATGAAAGAAACAATGGAGAAGAAAAACCCTAAATTCTGTAAGAATTAAAAACTAAAAGGGAGGGTTATACATTAGAGGGAATCTTTGGTATCAGGCATTCTGGGAAGTCTGAACCTCTCAAGTACCTCAGCCAATGGGGAGAGAGAGAAGGGAAATGTTTTTGGTGAGGATGGAACAGGGAAGCCTTATAAATATGATTGCCTGGTGAAAGATTTTGGAAATATGGAAACTATAAGTGAGATTGAAATGAAAGCAAGCTTTGAGATCCCTCAGTTACTGAACAACTGGAAAACAATGGTGTGGCCAGCTGAAGGTAATCCCCTTTTGATGGAACAACACCCTCTGCTTGCAGACAGCTCCAAGGGTCAGAGCAGATCCTACAGCTTGGCAGAAGGGGCCCAAAGAGGAGTTTGTAGGGTTTAAGTGTAACACAGTATGGTAATGTAGTGATTCTTATAAGCTGTATGTAAATGCTGTAGGATTTGCATCTTGTACTAGATTGGTTAGTGAGAATCAGAATATTCAACACAGAAGATGATTTAATGTATTGTAAAGGGAACTTCTGCTCTCTCTTTTTCACTGTCTTTTTGCTCTCTCTTCGCTCTCTCTCTCTTATTCTCTCAGCCTGCTCTGAGCTGTGGCTGGCAGCTCCCAGCAGGCCCCTGCACCCAGGCCCTTTGCAATAAACTGCATGTCCACGACCTAGCTTCAGAGATCTCTGGTCTCCGTCCATCCCGACCATGCTGGGGACTCAGCCGCTCCTACAAAATGTGGCCAGGAAATTGGGATAAAAAGGAGGCTGCATCCTCCAAAAATTCGAGAGGCCCCAGGAGAATGCCCCATGGCCTCTCCCTTTATTCGAATCAAACCAAAAAGGACTCCTCTGTCTCCTTTTTTGGACATAAACATCTGGTGTTTGTGGATTAATTTTCCTGACAGCTGCAATCCCAAACCAGGAGGCAGCAGCATTTCTCCTGGTGATAACCCTTGTCCCAGCCCAGCCACCACGTGCAGACACTGCCAGTGACAACACAGAGCCTGGCCCCAAATCCATCCTGGCAGGAGCATCCCTG
>NDFG01000151.1:1836888-1847721 GCA_002167245.1 Sporophila hypoxantha
TTCTTCTTCTTCTTCTTATTTTTCACCAAGCACAGAGCCAGTGAGGTTAAAACTCAGCTGTCTCAAGGCCAGATTGCTGCCTGTTCACTTTATTAGCTATAAGTGATGTGTGCAGGAGGGCAGTGGGAAGCAAAGGGGGCCTCTTGAGAACCACAAAAACTGGACTTTTAATTTAAAACTACCCTTTCCTGTTGGAGTGTCTCTCCTGCCAGTCCATTTTTTATTCCTGCTATGCAGCAGTGATCAGCAGGTAACAAGGGAGAAAGGAAACTGATGGTCTTGCAGCTCTGTCTGGCCGGTTCCAGTGCTGTAAATTATAGATATATATGGTACAAAGGAGTGCTGGGATATTAATTTCTGTTGTTGAAAATCACAGACCCTTTACTTTAATTTACTGCTAAATAATAAATGACTTTGTGAGATACTCGGCAAAGATAAAGACACCTCGGTAAATCAAASAGCTCATAAGCACTTCGGGCTCAGTCTGTCTTGCATGTGTACTTAAGTGGTTTATATTGTTCTCAGAAAGCAGAAATAAGCAGGCGTTTAACTGATGCTATCTGCCAAAATAAAGGATGAACCCGTGATCAAATGGCTTCCTGCAAATCCTCATTTGCATTTGAAGAGCGGAATGAGGAGCGCTGCTGTAGGGATCTGGAAATGTTTAGGGACAAGGCTCAAACGAGCCATGGGATGCAGGCCCACAGTGGGGCCATCACAGAGAGCAGCAGGTGGGTTTATATAGGATTAGTGTGGGGTTTATCCACAGCTCAGCAGGAGAGGAGTGCATGGATAAGTCTGGAAGGTGCCAGGGTMTGAAGCTGTCTCTCCTCACCCCGCACCTGCAAAAACACCATTTTGGAAAATCCACATCTTCCCATTCTCGTGGCACTGGATGCGGTGCAGAGCAAGGTGAGATGATGGTGGCACTGGGGAGCCTGATCTGCAGCGTGGATCTGCCATGGAGAGCCAGATCCCTGCCTGGTTCTGCCTCAGTTTCCCTCTTGGCYTGCAGAGGAARAGCAGATTTGTCTTTACAAACAAGCTGTGGGTCTGCTGGTGGATAAAACCAGCACTGGGAGATCAAAGAAACAATGGGAAGGATTCCACTGATGGATGAATGGGAAAAGATATTTGCTTTTACAAATAAACTTTAGGTTTGCTGAGAAATGAAATTGGATATTGACAGATGAAAGAAACAATGAGGAAGAAAATTCTAAATTCCCCTAAATTCCATAAGAATTAAAAATGAAAAGGGAGGGAACATTAGAGGGAAATCTTTGGTATCAGGAATTTCAGGAAGTCTGAACCTCTCAAGTACCTCAGCCAATGGGAAAAGAGAGAAGGGAAATTGGGATAAAAAGGAGGCTGCATCCTCCAAAAATTTGAGAGACCTCAGGGGAATGCCCCATGGCCTCTCCCTTTATTCGAATAAAGTCAAAGAACTCTGTCTCCTTTATGGACATAAACCTCTGGTGTTTGTGGATTAATTGTCCTGACAGTGTGCAGAGGAGCCCCTCCACCTCCCCAGGCTGCCATCCAGCTCTGCCTCCTGGCCCWACACTTTTCTCTCCTCCCTGAGCCCACTTGTGCCAGGCAGCAGAGACAGAGCCATACAATTGCATCTGCAGGGAAGGCAGGAGCTCTGGGGTGGCCCTGAGGACGTTGGATGTTGAGCTCTGCAGCTCAGCCCCACAGATCCAGGAAAGCAGCAGCCACAGAGTGCCAGGCTCCAGCTATTTGCAAAGGCAAGTTAGAGTCAAAAAGATGCAATCAGAGTCTGAACTGAAAATAAGACATGGATGTGGCCGATTTTGACATTTATAGCTCATGTTTATTATGCAAATTTTCCACACTCTGTAGGAATGCAGCAGAAGGAGATTGCAAAGGGCACCAACTCATCCTTGACGTCTGTGTTGGAAGCGTCTCCCGCGCATCTGTGGCCCTGTTGAGCAGATTTTTGGGGTGCTGGGGAGGCAGCTGGGGGTGTGGAGGCTCTGTGAGTGGTACCAATGCCTGGCTGGGGCTGTGGGACCTCTAGGGATGTGGGTCAGGTGGAACAAGAGAGTGTCAGAGCAGAGCTGATCACCAGGATACAACACAGAGGCATTTCCTTGGATAAGTTCAGCCAGAGCTCTGGCTGTGCCGCTGATAAAAACGAGAGCAGGCTCCTGGTGCTAAAGTGATTTCAGCATTTATTATAATAAAAAGAAAGGCCCAAAGCAAGGGGTACTGCAGTGATTTCAGCATTTATTATAATAAAAAGAAAGGCCCAAAGCCAGGGGGTCCAGGCCTTCCCGTCAAGGATGGAGCAGCGCCGGCGCTGGGGCTGCTCAGCAGCAATGGCCCCGATGTCCCAGGGGAAGGGCACAGTTTCCTTGGTTCAGATCCCCCCTTCTATCCTGTTTTTTGTCCCTTTGGATTGGTTTCTGTTTGGATCCTTCGTGTGCATGAAGGTTTAAGGCCTTGATTGGCCCATTACAGTTCTGTCCAGGGGGGTGCTGCACTTTACTGAGGTGTAATTTCTTATAACTGCCCTTTTAACCCCTTTTACAATATAACAACCAAACTAACAGTACATGTTAAAAACGAGACCAGGCTCCTGGTACTAAAGTGAATTCAGGATTTATTATAATAAAAAGAAAGGCCCAAAGCCAGGGGGCCCGGGCCGAGCAGGAGCGTTCCCTCAAGGATGGAGCAGCGCCGCTGCTGGGGCTGCTCAGCAGCGATGGCCCCGATGCTCCAGGGGAAGGGCACAGCTTCCCTGGGTCAGATCCCCCTTTTTATCCTGTTTTTTGTCCCTTTGGATTGGTTTCTGTTCGGATCCTCCATTTGCATAAAGGTTTAAGGCCTTGATTGGCCCATTACAGTTCTGTCCAGGCTGGCTCGTTTCACTGGGGGGTGCTGCACTTTACTGAGGTGTAATTTCTTATAACTGCCCTTTTAACCTCTTTTACAATATAACAACCAAACTAACAGTACATGCTTAACAATTATCAACTATTTTATAACAGTTTCTAACCTATTTTTAACACTTCGGCCTCCCTCTGAAGGCTACAGGATGCTTCCAAGTGCTTTGGAGTGTTTTAGAGCGTGGCTGCCTGAGCACAAACTAAAAAAGATTGCGTTGTTGAGTCACCTCTGCAGTGGCCAGCCTTCCCCCTGTGGTTGGAATCATGCCAAGGTCTCTGAGCCCCCCGAGGGGGTCTCGGCTCCCAATGTGGTCTCGGGATACTCCTCACATCCGGAGTGATGTGCAGAGTTCCCACAGATATTTACCCAAAATGCAGGGACACTGAGCCCCTCACTGCCAGCCCAGAGCTGTCCCCATSCCACAGGTTGTCAGAACCCAAGAAATTCCTCTGACTGCCCTAGAAGAGTCGAGACCCTGATGAGGAGTTCAGAGACCCTGGCACAGAGCCCAAGATCCCTGTGCCTTTGATTTTGACCCATAGAAAAAATTACCAACCTTATATGAAGATCTGCAAGCCATGAAAATTTAAGTAGAATGATGGTGAATTTATCACAAAGTGAAAATGTAGAATTTTGAAGTTTTTAGAATAGAGGTTCAAGAAGCAAGATAGAAGAATCTGAGCYTGTCCAGTCTTCCTCCTTCTTCTTCTTAGCCTCCATCTTCTGCTGTAATAATGACACTTTTAGATTGGTTTATAGTAGAAACTCACTGTCTAACATAAGTGATAGGTATTAAGAAGTTATTGTAAATAATGTAGTTTTTAGTATAAAAGACAACACCACCTCCAAGGGTGGCCAGAGTGCCTCTGTCTGACCTGCTGAACAGACCTCAGCAAGCCAAAGAAAGAATGTCATAGATAAGAAATAATAAACAACCTTGAAAACAAAAACAAAAGAATCCTGACTCCTTTTTCAGCTGCCAAGCTAAGAAAAAAGACTTMTACACATCTCCAAATCACTCTAACCAGCAGAAATCCCAAGAACAGGTGACATGGGAGGAGCAGCTGGTGCTGATGCCATCCTGCAGGCAGGGACAGAGCCAGGAAATGTCATCTAGAGATCCAAGCACCCTGTGGCATGGACAGTGCCACCCTTGCAGGTGTGCTGGACTCTCCAGCCCACTTTGGGGGTGTTCCAGCTCCATGGAGAGGCCTGAGGATGCTGTGCAGGTTAATTCATGTGCCTGACAGCAGAGAGCAGCTCAGGGTGGGCACATTGCTCTGTCCCTGAGGGTTTTGTCCAGCTCCATGACACAGAGCCTGCTGCTGCCTCTGCTGGCTTTGGAGAGGACAAACCACACCTGGTACAGCTGGTGTGAGGAGAGCCACAGTAAAGGGGAAAAACTGCAGTAAAGCAGAAAAATTATAAGAAAAAGGCCRCATAAAATCAGGCCTGCTCTGTTATATCAGTGGCTGGCCTTGTCAAGCTAGCACTTTGCAAGTGCCCATGTGAAAGCAATCCTGGTGTGAACAGTTTGTTCACATAACAATCTATTTCTGGGTGAAAAACAACTAGCACATGCATAAACATTAAATCTATCCCATGAGAAGAAGGGAAGAAAATATGTAAACAATTTAAGAGTATATATATTTATAGACATATATATCTATATATAAATATATATAGATATAAATAGATCTATTATATATATATATATATATATAATTTATAGAGATTTGATGGACATGTAAAATACCTTTTACTAACCAATAAAGTAATTGGGACAAAAGCTCCTGACCAGCTGGAGTCCCACACAAGATCTGTAAAACTTTACAAAAAGGAGTTATGTGAATAAAAAATGGGCTTTTCCATCATGAAGAAAATGGAGTCTCATGTGAACTATTCTGATAGAGCACTGAGGCATTCATATTTTCTGAAAAATCCTTTCGCCCAGGATTTTTCCCCTGGGAAGCTGGGAAGCCTCAGAGAAAAAGGAAAACAATAATTATCTGATTTGCTTCTGCCGTGTTTTGTTCCTTTGGAATGTGTTTAGAGATTGTTTACCAACAGGTGATTGTTTCATTGGTTTCTGCTGTGAGTTGTTTTGACTCTTTGGCCAATCAGGGCCAAGCTGTGTTGGGGATCTGGAGAGAGTCACGAGTTTTCATTATTATCTTTTTAGCATTGTGTAAGTATCCTTTCCGTATTCTTTAGTATAGTTTAGTTTAGTATTCTTTAATATAATATAGTATCATAAAATAATAAATTAGCCTTCTGAGAACATGGAGTCAGATTCATTATTCCTCCCTGCCACAGGGCACCCTGCAAATACAATAAGCACAGCCACACAGAACTGGATCTGGAAGAAAATTTGCCACAATTAGTTATTCTTCAATAAAAAAGAAGCCCCTGGGAGGTGGGAGGCAGCAATGGGGATGTGCTGCAATCAGCKGAATCCTGGCCACAGCAGTGCTCCTCAGCAGGCCACCAGCTCTCGGATTTGTCATCTTCAGAGTGGAGGACACCAGCCCAGCTGGCTCTGCTCACAAASTGCCCAGCTGGCAGGCTGAGGGGAGAGGAACCTCCAGCTGGGGACATTGACAAGTGCCTGAGAGAGAAAACTRCTTTCCCCAGCACAGCTGGGTTTGCTCAGGGATGTTTCTCTACAAGCAAGTCAAGCAAGTGTGAATAAACTGAATAACAATTTATTAGATACACAAACGTCTTCAACCTTCTGAGCTCTGTGGAGCAGGGCYTTTTCACTTAGTTTTTCAGGTGAAGGCAGAGATCCCTGAGCTTTCAGCTCATCACTGGGGTGGGAGGGACAAGTGCTCTTCAAGTGCCTTGGGCTCAGTTGTCCCAGTTGTGGTGGCATTTGCAGGAGTCCCAGGACGAGAGAAGAGATGAGGATCTGACTCCATGTTTCAGAAGACTTGATTTATTATTTTATTATATATATTATATTAAAACTATACTAAAAAAGCGAAGAAACTATTTCATCAGAAGGCTTGAGAAGAAAGCAGGAAAGGAATGATAACAAAATCCTGTGACTGACCAGCAAGTCTGAAATAGCTGGACTGTGATTGGCATTAATTAGAAACAACCACATGAGACCAATCACAGATGCACCTGTTGCATTCCACAGCAGCAGAAAATCATTGTTTACATTTTGTTTCTGAGGCCTCTCAGGCTTCTCAGGAGAAAAAAAGCCACATTTCTTTTCACAAGAAAAGCAAGACACAATTCCTTCCCAAAAATACTTCTAGATTTCACATTCTTTGAACCTCAGAGAAAGAAAAAACAGTTCTTATCTTTTTGCTGTACCTGTGTTATACCAAAGTAGAATAATATAGAAAATTGTTTATCAAAATAATAGTGTTTTGTTTCCTTGGCCTATCAGGACCAAGCATGTGTGTATATCAAAACTGCCAACTGACAGTCAAAAAATTCAATACAGTTATATACAAAATGAAATACTTAACAAATTCAATTTAAATGTAATGTTAATATAAGTATAGTATAGTTATAGTATAGTATAGTATAGTATAGTAATAGTATAGTATAGTATAGTATAGTATAGTATAGTATAGTTGTCTTGTTTGGAAAGACAGGAGTCTGCTAAGGAAGGCAGAGCCTCCCTGAAATGGAGAATGTAAAACCCTCCCACCCCTCCAAATTGCTATAATTTTAAATTAAGGGGCTCTCAGGCAAAAATATGGGACCAGGAAATAACAGTTCTTTAATAGGAAGAAAAAAAAGAATAAAATAAACAATGCAGTCCACTAGAACAACATGACGAGTCAGAACCCAACCTGACACCCTGTCAGCCAGGGTGTTGGTGGCAGTCTGATTGAAAATGTGGCTGCAGTCCTCTGAAGTATCAGGGGTGGTTCTGTTGGAGCAAGGAGGATCTGTAGAGAAGGATGGATTCTTCCTCTGAAGATCCAGTGGAGGAAGAGGCAGCTGCTGTTCCTCTGGGAAATCCAGTGGAGAAAGCCGTGCTGGTGTTCCAGAATCTCCAGGTTATATCTGGGTAGCAATGCTTGGCTCCTCCCTCTGGGCTCACATCTCCCAATGGGATGCTGTAGTTCTTATCAGCCATGCAGMGACATTCAATAGCTGTTATCAGCAATGTGCCCTCCCGAGGGAGGTGTGAATGTGGTCACTCAAAGAGAGAGATAAGGCAAACTGCCCACTTGACAAAGGTAATCTGCCATACAGATGGTAATGGAAAACATCTTGCATGCAATCTTCAACATTAGTATAAAATAATATAGTATAATAAAAMAATTAATTGCCCTTCTAATATCAATGAAATCCTCCTCATCACTCTCTCCCCTCGTCGGGGTTGCCCGCAGATACTACAGACCCCCACCAGGAATATCTGTGCTCTGGCACATCCCACACCACAGCAGCAGCCCCAAAGGCAGCAGGGTCCAACCCCAGCAGGTCCAGGCTCCCAGACCCATGTGCTGTTCAGTTTTCCTGAAAGCCAGGGCAGCTCCAATGTGCCCAGAGCTGCTCAGGTGTGATGTGGCACAAACCCCACGTCTGACAGMGAAAGCATTCTGCTGGAGCACAGCAGGAGGAAAGCAAATTACTGTGGACTAAACCAGAAAATCCATCATGAGTGGGAAGAGGAGGAGGGAACTGGTTGAAGGATCCAGGTACAGGACTGTGACAGCAATCAAACAACAGCCCTTTAAATGTCAAGGGGTGTGAGTGTGGTTTAATAGCAACCAAAACGCTGCCAAGCTGGGTGGTGAGGAACAAAGCAGAGGGATGGAGACATCCACCCATTATCTGCTCCCTGGAGAAAGAGAGGAGGGAGATAATTCAGGTTTATGCTTGATCTGCTGTGTAAATCTCGGAGAGGTAATGTTTTCTTTTATCAAAAGGGAAAAAAAAAAGAATGTTTGTTTTCAGCAGTGTCCCTGGCATCAGCCAGGCAGCCCGAGCTGGGCTGTACAAATGAGATTCACAGAGTTTGCAGGCAGCCAGAAGCTGGGCAGGATTGCACTGCAGGGTGTGAGCTGGCCAGCCCCTGGCTGCCTTGGAGGCAAAGGACTGAGTGTGAGAGGAGTACAGGGGGATCAGCAGTGTGAAAATTGTGTATTTTATGATTGGCTTTTTGCAAATATTAAAATGAATATTATATGTGTTGTGTTAGAGAGTGATGCTGTATTAATTTTCTTAAGTAGTGTGTTAAATATAGTTTTAGGTTATAACATAATGTTAAAATTGAAACTATGCTGTGTAAGATACTTTTTTAAAGAAAGGACTTGCACTGAGATAGCAGCCACAGGACACCTAAATCTTTCAGAGAAAGYGAATTTARTGCTRCATWATCAGGAGAAACYAACTTCTTCCTGCCTRGRTCAGSCRTGAAGYRGCRYTCAGGATTCAGAGGAAGAAGCTGGCACTGACCAGACAGAATCCTGTGTTTGAATGGAATTTATGCATCATGTATGAAATATATGAATATGCAACAAACTATTGTTTTTAAGGGTTAATCCTCTGTTAACTGTCATTTTTCGGGTTTATTTTGCCCAGAAAGAGGTACCCGGACTGRCCATAACTCTTTGTTTCTATTGTCTCATATTGTCCTAATCCAAATTGTCCAAATTATTATTACTCTAATTGTATTACTATATTTATAACCATTTTATTACTATTAAACTTTAAAAATTTTGAAAAACAAGTGATTGGCATTTTTCACAAGCAGGATGCAGGGATTGCAGCAATGGGTGTGAAATGCTTTTACCCTCACAAATWAAACTCGTGGAAGGGTGTGAAAGGCTTTTATTCTGCACACACCTGCCCTGGGCCAGGGAGGGAATGGGTGGCCATGCCTGCCCACAGTGGGGTGTTGGGATTGCCCCTCCTGCTCCCTGCAGGCTGGTGGTGAACAAGGCTGTGAGGGCTCAGAGTGTGCCRGGGGAGCCAGCACAGCCTGGCTGGCTCATCAACCACTGCACATTTGGCTCCAGTGATGCCTCAAGGCTGACCTAGAACAGAGGCRGGACAGAGTGAAAGAACAAAGRAGGGWTTTATTAAAAGGATCTCCTCCATGGATCCACCTTGGGCAGCACAAGAGCCCAGCCAGGGCTGCACCCAAGATGAACCAAAATGGTCCCAAAATGCACGAGCGGGCACAGGGTCTCTCACTTTGATCAGTTCTGCTCCATCTGCATATTGGAGTTCATTGTGCAATTCCAGCTTTAGCCCATCCAGTCCCATCCTTCTTGTTTTTCTCTCTCCAGCCCACGTTGTTTGTGCTCTTGGGCTGAGATTTGGATCATTTGTCCTTGGTGCCCAGCTGGAGCAGGAATTGTTTTGTCTCCCTGCTCTGTGCATCCCCTAGAATGAAGCCCAGACCCACACACTAAAGCAGCACAGAATCTGAAAAATATAAAAGTTAAAACCTGAGGCATCACCAGGGCTCTCCCACCGTGCTCTGGGTACCTGGCACCCCTAAAGGATTTCACCGCAATCACAGTTGGATTTGATGYTCTTGGAGTTCTTTTCCAACCTCAAAGACTCTACAAATCTGTGAGGAAAAAAAGAACAGTGAGCATTGTGAGTTCAGCATTAAACCAGCAAGGCATGAAAAGCAGGGCTGTGTTGGGAGAGGGGAGATCCCTGGGCTGGTCAAGGGGCAGCAGGGAAGGGCTTTGTACTCTGAGAAGCACAAAAGCAGCTTTTGCAGAGTCAGCTCCTCAGATCCGCGGGTATTTGTGTTTTCATTCATCCCCCTGCATCACAATTCTTTGTGCAAAGCAGGGATCGTGCCCTCTGCTTTCACAGGGACTGGAAAGATGTTCCTGGGTATTTGTAGAACACTCCTGCTGTGTATTTACAAGGGCAGAAGGAGAATCAGGAGGAAGTGAAGAGTTCAGCATTCAGAGCAGGCTCTGAGCAGGGCAGGCACCCACTCCAGGGGAATCTGAGTGTGGGATTGCCTGCTCAGCGTGGGGCTGGGCTGGTGGCACAAACCTGGCCCTGTGTCCCTCAATCCCTGTTAGGGATGTGCCAGCTCCCAGAGGCCACACTGAGGTTTAATGGGCAAAAATGAGTTTTTGTTTGCTGGTGGTGTGGTGATTGGTTTTCCCAGCTGCTCCTCCCATCCGGGTTTTGCACAGCTTGGACCTGTATGTATATTTTATAAGAGGTCTGCTAAAATGTGTTACTGCAGAAATAAAACTAAACACTGCTTCATTTTTAATGAGCCATCAGGGAGCAAGTTATTGCTTGTGTGTTGGAGTGGTCTTCTGCTCCCAGGCTATTTATACCAAAATGTCTTGGAGGGAAAATTGTGATTAAATTTCTTGAGAGATACCTGTATTTGTGCTGAAAGCCTCCCTCAGCCAGGAGTAGGGCTGTCAGAGTCGCTGAAAGTGAAGCACAATTCAACATAAACAGGCAGCTTTGAGAACCATCAGCAGAATATTAAATCAAAATAGTGATTTACTCTGTATTAACTGCCCTGTGGTTTCATCTCCAGCCAAGAACAGCCTCTGAACTCTCTGTGTGCAGAGATTTTGCCTTTTGRGGGGGGGATTATAAAAGTGGAATGATGGAATGATTTGGGTTGAAAAGGATCTAAAAGCCCATCTCATTCCACCCTGCCATGGGCAGGGACACCTTTCACTGTCCCAGGTGGGACAACCTGGCCCTGGGCACTCCCAGGGATAGGGCAGCCACAGCTRCTCTGGGCACCCTGTGCCAGCACTGTCCCAGGGAGGAACCTCTTCCTCACTCCTTTTAGTGTAAAACTATTCTGTCCTGTCCTATCGCTATCAGCCTGTATAAAAAGTCACTTTCCATCATTTTATGAGCCACCTTCAGGCCCTGGAAGGGGCTCTGAGTTCTCCTGGAGCCTTCTCTTCTCCAGGTGAGCACCCCCAGCTCTGCCAGCCC
>NDFG01000151.1:1849855-1919020 GCA_002167245.1 Sporophila hypoxantha
GGAGGGCTGGGGTGCTGTGCAAGGACAGCCCCAGGGGGTGGCTGCTCCCTGGGGAGGTGTTGGGCCCACAGCAGGGTGGCAGAGCAGAGTGGGGCCCGTGGGGTGTAAGGGGGGAGCTGTGGGGTGGGGAGGGGGCTGCAGGGCCAACAGCCAGAGCAGGGTTTGTTRTTGCTGTGAGTGTCCCAGAACTTTGTGTGTCCCAGGGCTTCCTGCCCAGGCTCAGCCCCAGATGGTGACACAGGTGGGACTGGGTGCTGCCATTCCTGAGGTGAGGGAGCAGCAGGTGAGTCGTGGGAGCCCCGTGTGCCCCCCTGGGCTGGGGAAGGGCTGCTGGGTGGTGCCAGCCAGCCTCACCCGTGCCCGAGAGCAGCTCCCAGGTGGGCTCCGTGCTGGGCCTCACCTGTGCAGTAACAGGTGTGAACATTCATGAAGCATTTTGATGATCATGTATGATACTGCAAACAACAGCTGCACCCCTKATCCAGGGAAAAATGGGTTAGATTGGGGTTTTTTAATGTGTACTGAGTCTTCTTTTGAAAATGTTTTCCAAAATCAAACCGGTGCTCCCTCAGGTATGGAAATGAGAACTTGCCTACTTTATTTATCACCAGATGCTGTTTGAGTTGCAACTTTGTTCCCCACGTAGCAGGGAACAGTGATAAGGTGGTTTCTGCACTTGAGCAAATGTAAGGCTTTGTTGGAAGTTGTGTACTTTGCTCTCTTGTTTACATGTCTGGTTTGTCTCCTGCAGGGGGGTTCACCTGGGGACACCTCAGGGGACTGTGTGCCCTGGCAGGTGTGGGGAGGGAGAGGGGAGGGCACCACAGTGCTCCTGGCTCCTGGCAAACATTCCCTGCCAAAATAACAAGTGCTTTTCCAGTTTGTTGTTGCTGTGGGATGGGTGATCTGGCTCTGGAAGTGGTAGAGATGCTTTTGGGAAGGATTTTAGGGGGAGCTGGGGTAGATGATGCTTCAATTAACACTGATCCAGGGGAGATATGTGTGTTTAGGATGGGGGCTCTGGCTTTAGCATTCCTGGCTGGACATCTTGGTTTTTTATTTTCAGGTGGCTGGACCAGGAGGTGACTCTGCAGGATGGTGAGAGCTGCTCTTGCTGTTTGGTAATTCCTGTGTGGTSTTTTGGGGCTATCACAGAAGAAGGGTTTGGGCTGAAAGGGAGCATGGAGACCCTCTCCTTCCACCCCCTGCCATGGGCAGGGACACCTTCCACTATCCCAGGTTGCCCCAAGCCCAGTCCAGCCTGGCTTTGAATACATCACAGCTTCTCTGGGCACCCTGTGCCAGGGCCTCCCCACCCTCCCTAATTCCCTAATAACCCATCTGACCCTTCCCTGTGCCTGTTGAAGCCATTCCCCCTTATCCTGGCACTCCATGCTCTTGTAAAAAGTTCCCCTCCAGCTTTCRTGTGGGTTATAAAAAGCAGTTGTGCCTAATGGATGGTGAACATGAATAAAATCCATTTTTCAAACCTGACTTTCTTCTTGTTTAATCCTTTAGTGCCTGAACACAGCAGGCAGGTGTTTACCTGCTGCAGGTGGCTGTGCAGAAGTGACACCTGCACTGTCCCCGCGGCTGTCACACCCTGCAGATGTGCCCCAGCCCTGCCTGGGGAGCTGTCAGGCAATGGGATCCTGAATGAGCTGTGGGATTTGGGATTATCTCCGTGTGATGAGCTCCCACCTCCACTAGAGGGTGTGGAGCTCCGCAGAATCCTTTGTTTTCACGGAAATGGGAGAACGGGAGCCTTTCTGTTATCGGATGTGCAGGCAGCGAGGCCGCGGCAGGATRACATCCCTCGGGAGATCCTGCTCCGTGCCCTGGCAGCAGCCCAGGCCGCATTACACAACTGCCAGCCAGCTCGGGGCATGCCATGGGATGTCCCTGGCCAGCCTGCAGCCAGGAGGAGCAGCTGGAGTGTGCAGGGGAGGCAGCTCTGCTGTGGGTTGGATCAGGTGGTGCCCAGCTCCTGGATGAGGTTTCCTGGAGGGACAACTTGCACATTCCAAGTTCCCTCTCCTTTCTCTTGGYGAGAAAAATGTATCTAAACAGCAGGGACAAATGTTTCACTTGCACAAGAGCCTGGCTCCAAGATTTCCCTTCCTGGAGGGAATTTCCACTTGCTCTGCAACCTTCCCAAGCCAAGCCCAACACCAGTGTGCTGTGAAATTCCATAGGGCTGTGCTGCTTGCTGGGCTGTGRGTGCTCCCTGTGCTTGCAGGATGTGCTGCTCAGCTCCAGGTTGGCTCCTTGGCCAGGTGTGGGATTTCTTCCTTGCTAAATTCTGCCTCCAAGTGTCTCACTAAGAACGAAATCCTGAGCAGAACTGGACCCAGCAGTGCTGCCTTGCTGCAGCACTGAGTGCCTGAGGGAGCACCCAGAGGGGAGCTGGGTGTCTGGGTGAGGAGGTGATGCTGTGGCTGTGGAGGGACACAGGCGATGTCAGAATTCAGGACYTCCCTCTGGCTGTCCTGGAGTGCCAGGATCCCTGCCAGGGGGCTCAGAGACYCTGGCACAGAGCCTGTGGMTTTGATTATGACCCATGGAGCAAGTTACCAGCCTTATATGAAGATCTGCAAGGCACGAACATYTAAGTAGAATAATAATCAGTTTGTCATGGGGTGAGAAATAGATTTTTGGGGTTTTTAGAATGGGGGTTCAGGAGACAAGATGGAGGAATGTGGCCATGTCCAGCCTTTCTCCTTCTTCTTGGCCTCCATCTTCTGCTGTGATGGTGGCACTTTTGGATTGGTTTAAGGTAGAAACTCACTGTCTAACATAGGTGATAGGTATTGGGAAGTAATTGTAAATATTGCACATGTAGTTTTTAGTATAAAAAGATAACAAGGCCTGGGGGCAGGCAGAATGCCTCGGACTGTCTTGCTGAGCGGACCTCAGCTGGCCAGAGAAAGAATTTTATAGATGATAAACAATAAACAACCTTGAGAACGAGAACTGAAGAGTTCTGACTCCTTCTTTGACTGCTGGGCTGGAAAAAGAGACTTTCTGACACATTTCGGGGTCACTGTGAGCAGCAGAAATCCCGAGAAGGCTCCTCTGCAGCTGCTGGTACRGTGTGGGTCTGTGACATTTTGGAGCTGGATCCATCTGGGAGAGGAGCAGCTCCACAGGGGGTGGGATGTGCAGCTCTGTGGTGTCAGGAGGGCCTGAGGCCTCCATGTGCTGCCAGGGYTGTCCAGTCAGAGCCTGGCATGGGAAGAGCTAAGTGGCCTCTCCAGGGACCCTCTTGGAGGAATCCTATGGGTAAATGCCCTAGAGGGAAGAGGGGTCCCAGAGAGCTGGGTAATATCCAAAGTTRACTTCCAGGCTCAGTAACATCCCTATGGACAAGGAATGGAGCAAAAGGGGCAGGAGAGCTGCAGGGATGGACATGGAGCTCTGTCAGGAGAGACAATGAGGGGGAAGGAAGGCCAGGATGAACAGAGGGATGGTGTCTGAGCGTGCTCTGGTGTGCTCATCCGTGGGCAGGAGTGCTGATGGGAGGGAGGTCAGAGACCGTGTCCCCCCAGTGCCAGATCCTGGTGCAGAGCCAGCTGTGGAGCAGCAGCCAGGATCATAACCCAGCCAACCAAATCCTCCATCAGCTGAGCATGAAATGGGTATTTATGTGTGTAATGAGGAAGGAGGCAGAGGTGTTTGCACAGGAACCTCAACTGCAGCCAGGCCAAATCCCGAGCACTGGGGCTGTGCTGGGATCTGGTCAGACCCTGTGGAAGGGAGCACCCCTCCCTGTGGGCATGGGAGATGCCCAGGCTGTGGGGAACAAGCTGAGGGCAAGGTGGGGCAGGTTGGTGAGCTATGGGGAAACCTCTTTATCCTCCAGAGCAGAGCCCAGAGAGGGCCTGGCTGTGCCTGGGGTGTCTCCCCTCACACTGAGCCCGGCTCCACTCCAGGGCTGCCTTCTGCTCTCCCCTGCTCTGCTCCTGGTTTGTGCTGAGGCTGGAAGAACTTTGAGCTCCGTGCCTGGCTGGACCTGAAGCTGGGGCAGCAATCAGCTCCCACTGTCTGTGTTATGTAAGGGTTTGAACTTTGCCCTGCTGGAAGTGGAAATGTCTGGCCTGCTCTGATCTCTGCAGGAATTGAGTGTGGAGATTGAAGGCTGTGGCCACTTCTGCTGGGTAAACAGCCAGAGAGCTGCCTGTTTGCCACCTTTCCTCTCCCTCCACCCCCCACTGAAGATGCTCTGGCAGCTCTCTTGGAGTGTGACATCTGGGAATAGCACTGGCAACCCGCGGTGCAGCCCAGACCACTTGGTGAAGGCTCACCTCCGCTAAGAAGCTGCTTTTAGCTGCTCCCTCAAGAGCTGTTTTTCGGTCTGGCTGTAGCACTGCTCTTCCTTCAGCAGCAGCTAAAGTCCTTTGGGCACAAGCTGCAGGAAGGACACYTCTGGTGTCTCACTGCCCTGATCCTGGGGGGATGGATGAGGCTGGGCTGGGCACAGCCTGAGCATCCTCAGAACTCCCAGCTCCCACRAGAGCCAGGACTGCATGGCAGGAGTTGATGCCAATCACTGTGCTGRGGTGATGAAGGGAGGGGGCAAGCAAAGAAAGCTTTAAAAATATATTTTTTTTAAGCCATAGCTAAGAAATCTGCCATGGCTCCAAGCTGGACCTTGCAGTCAGAGGTGAGCAGGCTTAATTTGACAGCTATTTCTTAAATATTTTAAAAGCTGCCTGGAATYAACTGAATGCTTCCGAGTAGTGACCTAAATTCCACTTGCTGTAAATTTCATTAGAAAGTGGATTTGTGTGCCTGCCAGGCTGCTTTGCAGCTTCATTGATCTGCCCAAACCATGTGCTGTGCAAGTGCCTTCCTCAGCAGATTTTTAAAGAGCTCACTGCTGCCTGCTGCCAGCCCAGAATGTGACTTGTTTTCTTTCTTTTCTCTCCTCTTCCTCTTTTTTTTTTTTTTTTTTTTTTTGTTTCCTGGTGCAAATGCATGATTTGTTTACTAATCACATTGCATCATTGGTTGCACAGAGTCATCCCACTGGCTGTGTGGGCACGGATGGAGCAGCTAGGAAGGAAAATGTCACTGTCTTCAGCTCACTTGATGTGCTTTGCTCCCAAATCCCCATCCCACGCCATGAAGGCCAAAGACTTTCACAACCCTGGCAGCTGCCAGCAGCTCTCTGCTTTCCAGCACTGTCACCTGTGGTTGTGACACCCCCTGGAAAAAGCCTCCTCTCCTCCTGCTGTCCCCAAAGTGCTGTCTGTCCCTGTGCAACCACGGCTTTGGATCCTGTGGAGAGGTGTGATGGTAGCACAGATGGCACAGACTGAGCCTTACCAGGGAAAATAGCCTGGGGAGAGCTGGGACTGCCACACCTGTGGATGCAGGAGCAGCATGCACCTCCCCAGGCCTGAGCAGGGTCCCACAGGTGATGCTGAGCTCCCTTGCTGTGGCAGTGTGCTTGCAGCCCACCTGCAGGGTTAAAGGGGGTGGAGAGGGGCTTTGTGCAGCGCCACAGGGACACAGGGCAGAACCACAGCTCTCTGTGACATGTTTGGTTTCTCTCCTGCAGTGGAGGGGTTCAGCTCTGTCTCTTATACACATCTAGATGTGTATAAGAGACAGCAGGGACACAGGGCAGAACCACAGCTCTCTGTGACATGTTTGGTTTCTCTCCTGCAGTGGAGGGGTTCAGCTCCTGCGTTGTCAGACACAGAGCAATTGCCTGGTTGGGCTGAAGCACTGGGTGAGGGGAAGGTTCCTGTGGCCTTCATGTTGGATACCCAGCCCTGCCTGCCCCATGGGAGCTCTGTTCTGGGGCTGTCCCCCTGCCCCTGGCACTTCTGCTCCTGGGGGACCCCCAGCCTGGGGAAGGGCTCCATCACAGTATGAAACCCAAGTTTTGGAAGCCTCATGGCCTTGCTGTGTTTTGGGGGGGTTGGGCAGGCAGACTGTGTTGCACATAAAGGCCTAACCCCAACCCCATCCTACAGGAATGAAGTGCTGGCCCCTGGCAGGAGCTCTGACACCTCTCCCCAGTTCACAGCACGGGGCAGAGCTGGCTTTTGAAGAGGAGCTTTCCTGCCCGAGGACAGTCCCAGCACTGCCAGGCTGGCATGGAAAACAGCCCTGGCAGCAAGCCCAGGGGTGGGTTTGGGCCAGGAGGGCACACTCYTGTTGAAGGGATGTCCAAGGGGATTGGTTATCACAGAAATGGTCTCCAGAGGGTGAGATTACAAAACATGGGGTTTTCCTCAGCTGTCTCCAGATACAGAGCCCATGCAGCTGGGAATATGGGAGGGATTGGAAATACCCCAAACCCACCCAGAGAGMTGTCTAGTGTCAAGGATGGAGGTTGGAGAGAAGCATCTCCCTCTTCTAACCACTGCCTATGACTGAACATTGTGAAGATACATCTGGAGGGGGGTTTGGTGCTTCTCTTGCTGTGTGGGTGATGAAAGTGGGAAGAAATCCCTGTCTTGGAGTTGTGGAACATGGGACTGTCCTGCCTCCTGATGAGGAAGGAGCTTTCTTGGGCTGAGTTTTGGRCCCCAAGCAGCAGCAGCCTGCACAGGTGCTGCCAGCACAGGGGATGCTGAGTGCCAGGATCCTGGCACTCTGCTCTGGGAGAGGTGCCGCTTCACCTCTGCTGTACAGCAGTGATTTATTTTCAGAAMTTAAACCTGAGGTCTGACAAAGACCCCACAGCTTGGGCCAGCAACATGGGCTGTCCTGGGGAAAGGGCCTTGCTGGCTGTCAGTATCCAGACTAGGGCTAAATTAATTTCCTGTAAATCTGAAATGCTCTGGCAGTTTCCCAGCTTCTCAGCACCTCTGCTGGAGCTGCCTGTTATTTATTTCCCTGGGGTCTTAGATGTACAATAGGTTTTGCAGAGGTGATGACCCAATCCCATCCSCTCATGCTGTCAGCACCCAGAGCCTTTCCTTATTCCAGTTCTTAATGACAGGTTTCTCTTGTGGCCCCAGGTGGCTTCAGCTGTCCCCAAGCCTCATCTGTCCCCAGCTGCAGGAAAGGCAGGGGAGGAAGGAGACTTGGAGGCAAGAAGTCTCCTTGCTCTGTCCTACTTTGGTTTGGGGCAGTGTGGGTGGTTCAGCCCCTGGAGGGGGGGCTCTGCAGGTTCACCCTGTGCCTGGCAGAGAGGCACCAGGGCCGTGCCAGCCTGGCCATGGCTGGGCACTGGGATGGCACCAGGAGCTTCCCTGTGTCATTCCCCTGCTCAGCACAGTGAGGCTGGAGCAAGGGCAGCTGCACTTGGGAGTGCTGAGCAAAGGGCTGCTCAGGGGGCAGCTGCCAGGGACAGCTGGATTTAAGTGTTGGGAGTGTCACCAAAGCAGCAGTTTCTCTCTGCAACCTGTGAGGGTTTATGTAAAAAATGAAATTTCTGTCTATCTCCTTCCTTGTGCTTTCTCATCTCCGCCAACGGAGCTGAAGATGGGAGAGGATTTTTTCCCTATATTTAGCTTTGGAGAAATTGCTATAACTAATCGGCTTTAGGATTCTGTGTTCTCTCTTTTATTTTATCTTTTCCTGTCACTAAGACCTTGTCATGTGGCTGTGGACTGCAGCTCCCTGGCTCTCTGTTTGCTGGGCTTTCATGYAGTCAATTAATAACCCATAAAAATAACACCTCCAGCTGTTCCACTTGCAGCTGCCAGGCTGGAGTCTAATTATGGGGCCTTGGATCCCAAATCCTGCTTTGCATGTAAAAGTGCCAGTGAATAGGAAGAGGCAGAGGAGATGGCGATGCAAAAAAGGAATGTGGTTTGGGGTCTATTTTTAGCCTTTTCAAGCCAAATGTAAAAAGACCCTCAGGCTGCTTGTGTCCTGCTGAATGTGATCACATGACAATATTGTTCCCATGGCAAAGCGCAGCAGCCAGGGTGGGTCGGGGGTTATTTTTGGTAATTAACTTGCCTACATTGCAAACGTCCTTCTGGGTTAGTTTGCACAGTGCCGTGTTGTGGCTCACATCCATGTGCTAATGGGTTTATTGCAATCAGCTCCAGCTCTCTCTGTGTCCCTGAACGTGCCAGGGCAGTGGTGGGGAGGGGGAGCACACAGCTGCTCACCCAGGGCATCTCACTGAGTGGTTGCTGGTAAAAGGGTGCTCAGCCTCCCTCAAAAAGCCTTTCCTGCTGACTGTGTCACAAAATTAATTTAGCTGGGGCTCTGGTGGATCTGTCTCTTATACACATCTAGATGTGTATAAGAGACAGGTGCTCAGCCTCCCTCAAAAAGCCTTTCCTGCTGACTGTGTCACAAAATTAATTTAGCTGGGGCTCTGGTGGATAGATGATGGTCTCCCTTTCATATCATCCTGTCTATTGTGCATTCTCATCTGCTTTCCAAGCTGGATGTTGTCTCTGGGTGAACTGCTGGGCAGATTTGTCCTCTGCTTCTCTGGAGCCTCTGCTGGGCTMGTTCTGCCTCATCTCCCACCACTGCCATATTCACCTGCCTCTTGCCTCCTCCTGGGTGCTTCATAACACTCACTTTCRTTGCTCCCCACAGAAGTGGTGCAGCAAAGGCCCACAYGGGCCRCYGTGCATGGYGGGGTGRRGGYGARTGGGCACAAGGAAAGCACTGGKCTCGTTTRCAGTCTCTGTCCAGGGAGTTGTCTGGGAGCATTTCAGTCCTTTCCATCAGTGGGCTCTTGTTRAATTCAGACTCAGCCTGATTGTGCCTAAAAGCAGATCAAACAGCTGTTCATTAGACAACTTAAATACTTAGTGGTCACACATTAGTCTGTAGCCACCAGCTTGTAACCATGACTGCAAATAGGCATCCTGTGCTGGAGACCATCCCCTTTGTCAAAACAAGTTATTTGGAGACTGATACTGAAACCTGCCCTCAGAAAAAACTCTGACACCTCCCACGTGCACAGGGGCCACAGCTGTGACAGTGCCACCTCTTCCCTGTCTCCTCAGGCTCCCTCTGACAATCACCAGAGCCAGGAGGTGTTAAACACGTTCTCTCGGGGTATGGAGCCACTCTCTCAGAGGGTGTTCCTTCAGTGGAGCTCTGCTGTGAGTTCTCTTAACCAGGGACAGAGGATGCTATCAATCCTTGCCTGGCAAAGAGATTGCAAATGTGGCTTTCCATCACACACTACATTAGCCAAATTAATTCCAGGACAGGCAGCCAGCGGTGCTCGAGGCCGAGACTGATGAATGCTGCAGCCGTGTCAGAATGAGCAGAGCTGCTGCCTGCTCTGTGCCAGCTCCTCAGCTGCAGCCAGCCCTCTGCTCAGCCGTGCCCTCTGCCTCACACCCCTCCAGAGTGCTGAGCTCTCAGTCACTGACACAGACAATTCAATRGCAAGGAACATCTGCCTCGGAATTGTGCTCCCATTCAGGCTGCTGCCGCCGCCATGGGGTGACATTCTTCATGTGTCTTGCCTGCTTTCTTTAATCTCCTAAACACAGGCATGCCTGTGGAGCACAGAAAGGTTCCTCCCCCTTGAGAAGGAGAAAGAAATTAGCCAGCAGATCGAGCGTGTATAGCAAATAATGAGATTGCCTTGGATACAGGACCGGAATTCATGCAAAGCATGATGCTGATCAGAGACGATAAGCGGCGTTTCTGGGGTCTGCAAACAGCGTCACCAAACTTGTGTTTCTCAACTTCTGAGACTCACATGGACGAAGACTGCTAGCACAGGCCTGATCCACAGACTGCAAGTTAAAAAATAAACCCTAAAATAGCAATACTGGTAGTTATTTTGGTGTGCAAGTGCCTCATAATGCCTCGTTTTCCTCCAGGCACAGGAATAAGCTGTACAGACACAGGCACTGTGGTGCTGGAGGAGCAGCAGTCACAAAGGCAACTTGTCCTGACAGAGCTCCACTGAAYGGTGCTGTGTTTSCCCACAGGGAGCAGACCCAGCTCTAGTGGAGTCAGTGTCCTTTAAATGAAAACAGATTTGTGCAATACTTTTAATAGTAAGTAATTGTTTCTTATTACTCCTCCTGCATTAAAAGAAATAATAATTATCAACGTGTTAGAGGCAAATAGGGACAAAGTCTCTACCTGGTGAGTAACCCAGCAGCTTGATTCAGTGCTTGTTGAAGCAGCTGAGAGTATTTGTACTGTCAGACTCATTAGAAGGAGGGATGGTAAACAGCTTTTGTTTTTATTTTTATAGGAAATTTACTCATCGTTTCAGTGAGACTTTGGCTGAGACTCCTATTTTTCTAAGAAATGAGTGATCAGATGCTGGCAGTGCTTTAAGTCATTTAAAGAGACAACTGGAAACAGGCTGTTCCCTGGAAGGCAGGTACCAGGCAGCTCCCAGGCACATGGACACAAGGGCTGTTTGCAAAGGCAAGTAGAAAAGTTGGGCATTCTCAACAGCCCAGTGAACCCTTCCTCACTCACAACTCCAGCTCCCTGTATRATGAGCTTGACATCTTCAGCATCAATAAAACACCTCAGCAAATTAATTATTATCCAAGTGTTTTGCCTTTTATTCCCTTTACTGTAAAAAAGGTCTTGGGGGTGAGTTCTCTTTAACCTGTGCCACCTCCTGATGTCTAAGGSATGAAATAACCCAGTGGGAGCCCCAGAGGGTGTCCCCTGCTCCTCACAGTCTCCCAAGAAAATAAGTGTTATCAGGCTTTTAGGTGTTACAAACATCCAACACAGGTATTGCAATAAATGTTGGATCTGATTCTTCACCCAGAATATCCACTGCACAGCTCCTCACATTTCATTATCTCTGTACGAGCAGCCCCCCCTGCACCACCTGCTCACTTTTGTTTTAGCATGGCACAGCTCCTGAYCAGCACAGACTCGAGGCAGGGAGCCTTGGATGGGTTCAGGCTTTGCAGGGAGAGCTTGGGAATGAGGGCTGGGACARGTGCCATGCTCATCCCAACTCATCTATTTTATGAATCAGGACTTGGTCCRATTTGCTAATGTTTGTCTGCGTAACCTTTGCTGTCAATGGGGCCGGTGCTCTGATGTCAGCTGCTGGACTCTGAGCACTGGCAGCTGGTGTCCCTGGCCAGCTCCCAGGCTACAATTCAATTTTCCTACCAGTCACTTGAGAAGACAGGAAAAAACATGTTTCTGCCTGTTTGTGGCATCAAGAAATAAAGGGCTCCAGTCTACAAGGTCATTTCAGGCTTTTCTATGGGAAAGCTCAGATAAATCAAATAGTGGTTTGWAGTTAATACACCTTCACTTATGGTGCAATAAACTGCAGTAAACTAAGGCTGCTTTAATCCTGAATAAAAATCTCATCATGGAATGTAAAACCCTCTAGGTATTGTACATTAACATCCACTCTCTGAACACAGGCCAGTCTGGAGATATTTTACCCTTATCCCAATCTGGTGAATAGTGGAAAACTACTGCAGAACTAAAAGGCAGGAATACATGGAAATAAGGGAACCACCCAGGAAGTGAGGAGCTCTGCTCTCCTTTCTCATGCTGACTTACTGTGAGACTTATCCTGTGGCATTTTGTGAGCCTCAGTATTTATGCTGCATATTGGGATTATTAGTGTCTTCCCTGCCATTATAAAGGGCTTTAAGCTCTCCAGAGATACGTGGAGAAATTTTTCCTGCTGTTCACTGTTTCCCCCGTACAGGCTGTCCAGAGAGCTCACAAAAATATGCACAACTGTAGTGGATGGGCACATCCAGGTCTGTGTCTGGAGGGCTGAACTTGGGGGGGGTCACAGTTATTTTTAAGAGAAGAGGGGTAAAGGATTTCACACATCCTCACACCCAGCTTTACCAGTTTGTCTCTCCCTAGACTGACAAGGGAAAGCAAAAATAGTGACAACTAGTGAAATGCCCGTGATGCATTAAATAAAAACTCTGTGCAAACCAGAATCAATGTCCCTGGGGCACAACTCTGTTCCATTAACTGTTTGTCACTCATCATGCTTATTATTATTTCCATCATGCTGGCAGTGTTATCATTTGGGACCATTTCCATGGCTTTGAAGGTTTAGGAAACAGGTATTTTTTTCAATGCAGCCAGCAGTACATAAAAAATTCCACTGACTCAGACGGGACTGACTTGTGAGGGAATGGCTCTTGAAGCCCTTCAGTGTGTCTGAACCCAAACTCTCATTCCCTTTCCACTTATTTTAATGAATGTACAGCTTAGCAGCAAGACCTTGAGTGAACACATTCTTTCTTGTCATGAACTGCTGACAATCTCCTGTCTTTAGTACAGCAGCTCTGAAGATGAGACTTGATGGACAGTAAGAAATCAGGATGGCTTCACTTTTCTTCACTGCCTGGGATGTAGACAAAAGAAACCAGAGCAAGTTRCTGCCTGCTGAAATTCCAGGAGCTTGAGCTGCATTCCAGCACGGCTGAGAGGCATTTTGAATGTTTTCTCATATGCATCAGCTCCCAAGCAACTGCACTTTCAGTTAGTTATTATTAATAGTAAAGGATGGACTACCAATAGTTGTCATTAATTTCCATGGTAATATTGCTTGAATCAAGATAACAGTTGCTTTGAGTTGTGTAACTAAAGCTCATAACGTGAAGGAATGCAGTCCAGGGAAAGTTCTCAGATGGAGGGAAGTGACCGCCCTTGCATAACCTCCCTAAGGCCAAACTTCCCTTCATATCTAGCAGCCTGTGTTCCTAATTTTCTGAAAATATGGAAMGGTTTGCACTTTCAGCCTGTGTCCTCTGGGRTTCAGTCTCCAGCATGCCTCACAGCTTTCCTGAAACATTTCACCCACACATTTATTCATTATATTCCTCCTAACYATGCATGGCTGGAGCTTCCATAAGAGAAGATGTAACAGGAAAATAAACAACAGTAGAAAAATGTAAACTTATATTACTTTCCTCTTCTTTGTCTATCTTGCTAAGATTGTCATTTCTGCAGAAAACAGCTGAGACTAAGATTGACTTAGACATTAAATTATGGATTTTCATTCTTATCAATAAACTCCAAATATCTTTAAAAGTCCAAATAAAGRTTTTCTGGTTACCTGGCCATTGGGTGAAGTAGAATAGAGGCAGTCAGTAAGAATTAAAACAGTGCCCAGAATCTAAAGAGGGAAATGTTATGAACAAAAAGGAATCTGAGTGGGTGTAAACTCCTCGCCCTGCTKTGCCAGTAGGATTATATCTCAGGCTTTCAGAGCAGGAAAAGGATGTTGCAGGKATAATGGCATGGAATATCAATCAGATAACTAAATCTAATTACAGTTAACTCGTTAATTCCAGCTACATGAAGGCAGCTGGCCAAGTGCCACAACAGAAATGAGATTCAGAGGAACAATTTCTCAACARGAAACAACTTCTTATAAGGACTAGTTCAGATCAGACAAGGGGCTATGCTTGACTAACTTTAAAGGACACAAGGTCTGTATAAGAAAGAATGGCAGCTTAATCCCTCATTTGTGGTAACCACAAATTCAGCTTTCCTAGGGAAAMAATTGCATCAAAATGTCAGGATATGACTGTGAATTCTAGTAGATTTATATTCTAAGGGAGTGAGCCATTAATAAAAGATGTTGTGGGTAAACAAAATGTCTCAGTAGTGCTGCTCAAGGGAGCAGAGACACGAGTTCCTAACTTTCAAGTCCTTATTTTAAGACCATTTGTGATACTCTGGTACTGTAAAAAGCACAGTTGTACTTCTTGCTTTTCGTACATCACAGCTAAACCACTCATGGTGTGAGACAGAGTTTCTTTGAGGTGTCCCAGACTGCAAACACCCTGAGCTGGGTGAATGCTGGCTGATTTCAGAGACAGGGAAGAGGTGGTAAGATGCTCCAGCAGTGACTGAGGTGGGTCCCTGCACTCCCACTGCCCCATGGCCCTGGACACTGTGCTGTGCCATCACCCTAAGCTGACCTTGTCACTGATGGTGTCTGAAATGCAAACCCCAATTTTCCTTAACATAATGTGCTCTCCRTTTCTGCCAGAAYCCCCCAGAGCCCCACGCRYAGGGAYCCARGAGGGGTGTGGGACCACAGGATGCTCAGGGGGCTGAGGGCAGGGGAGGTACCTGCAGGAGGTGCCATGTCCTGCTGTCCATGCCCTCCTGCACTCATGGTGTGTGTCTGTGACTCTGTGTTTGGGTGTGGGAACCCAGAACATCCCTCTGGCTGTCCAGGACACCAGGACCCCTGCCAGGGGGCTCAGAGACCCTGGCACAGAGCCCAAAACACCTGTGGGRTTGATTATSACCCGTGGAGCAAATTACCAACCTTAGATGAAYATCWGCAAGCCATAACAGTTTAGGTAGAATAATAGTGAAGTTATCARGGGGTGAAAAAGTCGATTTTGGGGGTTCAGGGGGGCAAGATGGAGGGATCTGGGCATGTCCAGCCTTTCTTCTTCTTGGCCTTCATCTTCTGCTGTGATATTGGCACTTTTAGGTTGGTTTAGAGTAGAAGCTCACTGTCTAACATAGGTGATAGGTATTGGAAAATAATTGWAAACATTGTATATGTAGTTTTTAATATAAAGACATAACACCGCCSRGGGGGCAGGCYGGGCCTGGAACTGTCCTGCTGGATGGACCTTGGCAGGGCAGGAGAAAAATTTTTTATAAATAAGACGCAGTAAACAACCTTGAGACCAAAAACTGAAGAGCTCCMACTCATTCTTCAAGRGCTRGGGCTGGGAAAAGAGATGTTTAACACTCTCAGGGTCACAGGGACCAGCAAAAGATCCTGAGATTTGGGGGGCACTCTGCCCCTCTGCTCCACCCAGGTGAGACCCCACCTGGAACACTCTGGGGCTCCTGCACAGGACATGGACCTGGGATGATTGGACCACGATGACTGGAGGGTTGGAGTAGTTCTGATACGAGGAAAGGCTGGGAGAATTGGGATTGTACAGCCTGGAGAAGAGTTCAGGATGAGCTAATTGCAGCCTTCCAGTACAGAATCACAGAATCAATCTGCAGAGTTGGAAGGGACCCACCAGGATTATTGAGTCCAACTCTTGGCCCTGYACAGGACACCCCAAGAATCCCACCATGTGAGAGCATTGTCCAAATGCTCCTTGAGCTCAGACAGGTTTGGCGCTATGACCAAGGTGCTATGCTCTCCCTGAGGAGCCTGTTCAGTGCTCAGCCACCCTTTTGGTGAAAAACTGTTCCTCATATCCAACCTAAACCTCCCTCACTCAGCCTCCAGCTGTTCCTGAAGGGAGCCTGCAAGAAAGATGGGGGGAAGAGTATTTTCCAGGGCAGGACAAGGGGGAATGGTCTCACAGGGACAGAGAGGAGGTTTAGATTTGTTTAGTCATCATTGCTGGAGGTGTTTAGGAAAGGACTGGAAGCGGCATTTAGTGCCYTGGTCTAATTGGCAAGGTAGTGTTAGCTCATAGGTTGGACTCGGTGATCTCAAGGGTCCTTTCCATCCTAACTGAGCCGGTGATTAGAGATTTGGAAGAAATTCTTTGTGAGGGTGGCGAGGTAGTGGAACGGAGCAACTGTGACTCTGGGAGTGCTCAAGGCCAAGCCGGACAGCGTTCGAACCAACCTACTCGAGTGCAAGCTGTCCCCTACACCCACAGCACGGCTGAAACTCGATGATTTGTACGAACCCACCCCCCCCCCTCACCATTCCTCCCTCACCATTCCTCCCTCACGCCCGCCGGCCGCCCCGCCCCGCCCACCGCGCATGCGCCCCGCCCGTCCCCGCCCCCGGCAGCCCCGCGCAGGCGCCGGGCCCGCCCCCGCCCGGCACCGCGAACGACGGGCGGCGGCGCGCGCGCCCCTCCCGCGCAGGACGGCGCTGCCCCGGCGGCATGAGGGGAGAGCGCGGCCGGCTCCGAGCGGTAAGCAAGGCGCCGAGCCCCCCGGGGCCCCCGCCCTGCCCCGCATCCCCCTGCCCCGCCGCCCTGCCCCGCGACAACTTTCCCATTGTCCGCCCGCTCCCCGCCGGCTCCTCTCAGCGCTGGCTGCGGGGAGCCCCGAGGAGCGGTCGGCGCTGCCCGTGGCGGACGGGGGGTGGTGGTGATGATGGTGGTGGTGATGATGGTGGTGGTACGGGTGGTGGTGATGGTGGGGCGGGGGTCGCGGTCCTTCTGCGGGTCACGGCGGCGCCGCGGCCGCTGCGCTCCGGCCGCCCCGGGCCGGCGGCTCTGGTCGGGTCCCTCCGGGGCAGCGCGGGGCTGTCACCGGTGTCCCGTCTCCTCCCGGAGGGTCCCGGGTCTGTCACAGGTGTCCCGTCCCCTCCCGGGGTGTCCCGGGTCTGTCACAGGTGTCCCGTCCCCTCTCGGAGTGTCCCGGGTCTGTCACAGGTGTCCCGTCCCCTCCCGGGGTGTCCCGGGTCTGTCACAGGTGTCCCGTCCCCTCCCGGGGTGTCCCGGCTCTGTCACAGGTGTCCCGTCCCCTCCCGGAGTGTCCCGGGTCTGTCACAGGTGTCCCGTCCCCTCCCGGGGTGTCCCGGAGCCCTCCGGGGAATGCGGGGCTGTCACAGGTGTCCCTCCATCCCGTCTCCTCCCGGGGTGTCCCGGATCCCTCCGGGAGAGCTCAGGGCTGTCACCGGTGTCCCTTCTCCTCTCGGGGTGTCCCGGTCGCTGCGGGGCTGTCCCGGATCGCCCCGGGAGCGCTCAGGGCTGTCACTGGTGTCCCCCCATCCCGGGTCGCCCCGGTTCCGTGGAGTTTCTTTGTTGTGTAACTCTTTTTGTCCGGGGATTAGAGAACATTTGCGGCTGTTTGTGCTGATTCAGGTGTTTTTTTAAAAAAAAAAGAAAAATTGCGGGGTAGTCATGGGTAAATTCTTCTCGGGGCTGGGATGCCGGAGAACTTTCCTGTGGCTCGGGGGGTTGTTCTTGGCTCGGGCCGGGGCTGGGGAGCCGCCGAGCCGCGCTGCCCCAGCCCCGGGGCCGGGAGCGCTCCCGCAGCGCCTTCCGGACAGAAAAGCGAAGCGAACTTGCTGTAGCGAACCCATTTCTTGCTGTAGCAAACTCATTTCTCGCTAAAATGAGGCTGGCTCGCAGCCCGCGATTCATACGCGAGTGSTACTGCCAGGATTTTTCAATAAACGTAATTGCAGTCGAGAGAGTTCGGGTCAAGCACTMTGCTGGGTAGAGCAGGCACGAAGGCTTTGGAGTAATTCCTCTCCGTGTTGCCAGTGAATCTTTTCTGGCTGCATAGTGGAATTTTTCTCGAAGTTTTTTCCCCCAGCTATCTCATAAGTTTTCCTCAAAAGTTTCAWTTTTATTTGAGATGATCAAGGAATGCTGTTGATACATCAGTGGGCTTTTGTAATCCGTTTTCTTTCCTTCTTTCTTGCAAACAAGCACTTTTAACACTTATTTTTTAAATTTCTTTTTGTGCTTTCTGTATTTCTTTCTTGTTGGTTTTTTTTTCCTCTAGCCCACATACTGTGCTGGGGGACTGGGAAATGCTTCTCTGCCTGTCGCTGGGATGTGTCAGTGTTTGGTTCTCAGCAGCAGCAGCACAGGAAATGTCACCATCCTGACAAAGAGTCATAAAATATGTTGAAGATTTGTTACTAAAAGCGGACTAAAAATGTGCTAATTTTATCTTGTCTTCGGAAGAAGTGATAAGTCATTTCTGACAGAAATATATATATATACATAGAGCTTTTCAGGGCCCCTGTTGGGTCTTAAAAGAGGTTGTCAGGGAATTGTGAAGGATTTCCTGTGGAATTGCTAGCGTGGTACCACGCACAGATTAATTGTAAGAGAAAATTGAAAATGGCTTCCTACGTCTGACAGATGGTTTTTKAAATTTCTTTTTCAGGTTTGAGTTGATCTCACGAAACTGCAGCCATGGTGCAGAAGTACCAGTCCCCCGTACGGGTGTATAAACACCCTTTTGAGTTAATTATGGCTGTAAGTATTAATTTTTGCTGCAATTTCCTTCTTGACAGTTCCTTGTGTTGCTGAGCYCTTGCTGGGCTTTGTTTGATAGGTACTGTAGAACATACAAAGCTGAAAACAAAATGCAAAATATGAGAGCTGTGTGTTTCAATGGTTTCTTCTCTGCCTAGAGTATTTTCTTAACATAATYTGCTCTCCTTTTCTGCCAAAGTTTAGACAGTGATTACAGATGTATTGGGAAGTTAGAGCAAAAGTAGGATTGAAGTGTGCTGGGAGTTGATTACTGGGGGCAGAGTCTTCTAGAACAGGAGGAYATGTCATGTACACTGATTAAAACATTCTTATGGTCATATCTTCATCAGTGCAGAGTTTATTGGATTAGAGAGCACAGAGCAAGCCATGAAAGCAAGGATATGCCTGAATGAAAAGGGAGAAAGGACACTGGAAACATTTTGAGGGAAGGGAAGAAAAAACTTGGTAGGGAGGCCAAAGAGATGAACAAAAAGCCTTTTGGGTGCATGTTGCTAATTGGTGTGATAGTGGTACAAATAGTAATGAAAAGAAAGAAATTTAATTAGGTTCCCTTTTTTTRCTCTCTCTCCCTCCCTTTTCTTTCCTTTTAGAAAACAGAGCAGAAGTAGGTATTTGACATTTTAAAGTATATTCAGTTGAAACCACAGCTGTGGGGCTCTTCAGAGTTACAGAGAGCAATTAAGGAGCTTTGCCCTGATAAAAACAGTTAAAAGTGAACTGTAATCTAAATAATAATTGTTTGATTTCACTTGCTGAAAATACTATGTTTAATGGCTTCAGAGAGAGTTTTAATAGTGCTCATAGTGTAAATATTTAGATAGATCACGTGGGTTGGAGTGCAGGGTTCCTTACAGAAGTGATCCTTTGCAGTCACAGGGCAAAAAAGGATTCGATCACTCTACAGGGAATACTTGCATTTCTTTTTATCTTACTCCTAAGGCTGCCTCCAGTGTTGCACATGTAGGTCTTGCTCTTGCAGACACTTCAAGGCAGAGCTGTTATTTTGCTGAGCAGTGAAGAAGCCAACTGTGATCTGTGTAAGGTTTTTTTATGACTTCAGTAGCTCTGACAGCTGGGCTTCAGGTGGTCTCTCAGTGAAATTTGATGGTGTCTGTAACTTTAGCCTTCAGTGAAGTTATATTGGCTCTTAGATCAATCAGCCAAAATTGGTTTCTGAAATGAAATTCCCTGGTTGTTTGCTAAGCTGATGAGTCTTTACCTTGCTGCTGAATTGAAGGCAAAAATTCTTCCTGAGTTATTTCTTCAAGGATATTTCTGTCTCTTATACACATCTAGATGTGTATAAGAGACAGGAGTCTTTACCTTGCTGCTGAATTGAAGGCAAAAATTCTTCCTGAGTTATTTCTTCAAGGATATTTTGAGTRGAAATGCTGATATCAGAATTGTCCACAAGGCTTTGCTGGGTTTAATTAGAAACACTTCTAACTATTAGTATTAACTGAGAGTTCTCAAACTGTTCTGTGTCTTGGGGATAATATCTGAAGAATAATATTTAACAAATATAAAGTCTTCCCTTACATTAAAGCTTTTCTTTAGAAAGCAAGAGGCTATAGTAGGTATGTAACTAGGATAAAATAATAGTTAAAAATTAAAAGTGAACTAAGAAGAGAAAAATGCTTATAAAAAAGAGCAGCCAGACAGGATCCTTTCAGAGACTGGAAGTTTAGCTGAGCAATAATACATCTGATTTATTGAGTCTGTGTCAGAGCAGTGGGTTATCACTTGTACTTGTTCAGAATGTGAGCACTGGATGAACATCCTCCCCCTGCCATGTTGCTGCTGTTACTGATTTTTAAAACTTGTAAAATTCCTGCTGGTGATCCATCAAAACTGTCCATGCGTTTTGTGAAGCGTGTGGAGGAGTCTATGAGCCAAATTCTGTGAYGAGTATAAACAGTAAATGCAAGCTTGATGCTTTTTGTTACTGTTTTGTTACTGTTTCCTCTTGGTTGAACAGTGATTGCATWAGTTGATGAAGTGTTTCTGGGAGGAATACTTGTGTCAAATTCTGTGCTTGCTAAAGTGGAAGCACTACATTGCAGATTCTCAACAAAAAAAGTGCTATAATGTTATTTTAACAGTGCCAGCAGCTCTTCTGAAACGAGGAACAGCCTGGCATATACCAGGCTTGAATTTAAAGCACCCACAAAATGACTTAACATTATGTTGTGRTTGATTTTCCTTTGACCCTCTCTTTTATTTGCACCCAGCCCTTGAGAGAATGTGTCCTCAAACAGAGGTTTAAACCCACACCCAGAGATACTCATCTGTCAGTAAAAAACCTCTGGAGAAAACTTTYGTCAGTGTGGCAGCAGTGTTCTGTGTGCTGAATTGTCTTAACAAAAATCACTGTTTCAAGCCT
Source organism: Sporophila hypoxantha (assembly GCA_002167245.1). Classification (NCBI taxonomy): domain Eukaryota; kingdom Metazoa; phylum Chordata; class Aves; order Passeriformes; family Thraupidae; genus Sporophila; species Sporophila hypoxantha. The sequence continues at coordinate 1,870,076 of NDFG01000151.1, forward strand.
GCCTCTTGTGTGAGGTCTCATCTTTGTGTTCAGGTGCTGAGTACTTCTAAAAATTTTCTTTGACACCCAGTTGTCCTCCCTTCCTGGGTGTTCTGTGGAACTCCAGAGGTTATTCTCTCTCTGGCAGTAATGAAGTTCACCAGTGTCAGTGAATCCCATGTGCACTGGGAAGATTCCCTGGATGATACGTGTTGCAATTGCAAATTGGAACTCATTAAGTCAAACTAATATTTAGCCTGCATATAGAGAAATCAGCATTAATTCTTCTGTTCTGGAAGGCACTGAGAGAATGCCACTTGCAGCATGGGTCATTTACAGTGCAAATTTCCGTTTTTKCCACTTTCCCCTTCCTGGGTTTCCAAGAGGTACTTGAGGGAGAATGGAGCACAATCAGCATTCCATTCATGCAGCTCTAGTGTGCTCCCAGGGAACTTTGTTCTCTGCTAAGGGTGACTGCAGCTCTATATTAAGACAAAAAACTGAATTTAATTCTACTTTGATCAAAGCCACGATTGTCAAAACAAATGTGTTTTGCAGGCAATTATGATATAGACTTCTAAAARAGACAAGAGTCAAAATTCTTTTCCTGAGTTAAATTGGTGTTGAAGATAAGTTTCTCTGTTGTTTCCTCCACTGAAATCTAAAACTCATGTGCTGAACCCTAATATATCTCTATGACAATATCCTAAAGGCATGACCCCTTATCTCCCAGCTGGGGATTGGTGAGGAGCTCTGAGAGAGTTGGGACATGCATTGCTTCAAAGCTTCCTACCTTCCCTCAGCATTAAAGTCCAGCTGTGTAAAATCTGATATAAGCTACTTCCCTTGAAAATTTCCTTCTACTGGCAAYTTGTGTGGTTCCAGATAATGCTTGAGATGCAAATCTTTTAATGGAACCATTTCCTKAACCTGAAAAGATTCTAGAATCATAGGGTAGAAATTACCACACTTTAGTCTGACACACCTAACCCAGTCCAGATGATTTCACCAAATATTTTCCAAAGCTGACATGATGATTTTTGGCTGCTCTGTGGAATATCTGTCATAATTAACTTATTGGAATRTCTGTGTGCTAGTGGATATGTATTTAAAAAAGCACCCAGAGCAGCAGCTTGCACAGCTGTTCAGGAGACTGAATAGAATTTTGCTTCTCCTCCTGTTCAGAGTTTACGTAATGCTGGAAGCAGCTGAAATGTGGAAAAATGGCTGTTTACTTAGACTCKCTTGTCAAGTTACCAAGGTTAAATATACTGGAGAAAAACTGAGAAGCTGCTTTTATAAAACTTCTAAAGATTACAGATTCAATTTTTTAAATATTAGCTTAAAGAGGTTTACATTTAAAGTAATGCAGGGACTTTGCTGAATAAGTAGTTCTTAATATTAAAAGGCAGTTAAGAACTTGAATCTTCCTTAACACACATGAGGCTAAAATTAACTTTGGAGATTRGCAGCTCATTTTCAGTCTGACATACTTTAGATAATTCCCCTTGAGTTTAATTTCCAAAGTAAATTTAAATAATGAATAATCACTTGCAATGGCATTTCAAGGGTGGAATTTATGCAAATGGAAAATAAATAAGATATTTGAAAAAGCACAGATTGGATTGAACCATTGACCAGCGGGATTTTTCTTTTTAAGTTTCTGAAAGCTCTGTGGAAAATGTATTGCTCTTCAGCCCATTTAGAAAATGTCCTATTTACAGTCAAAATCACTTAGCTTCAGAAATAATGTGAATTTTAAAAAATCGATCTCTCATTTTGCCACTGTTCTGATGGAATATCTGAACTATCTCAAGCATGAATCTTCCTAGTAAGTATAATGTGTAGTGCCTTTGATTATATTATCATTTTAATGGTTCAAATTTGCTGCTTTGGACATCAGGCTGACTCTCTTTGGCTTTATAGATCTAAAAAATAGTTCTTAAGGTGTAATTCATGAATGAAAGTATCCCTAAATTACAAGTAAGTAATAAGATTCTAAATTGGATAAATACGCTTCAGTGATAAGAGTAGATTAGAAAAAAAATTATCTGTTTTTCCAGATTGACAAATCAAAGTATAATCCCTTGATCTAGGTTGTAATGAGCTTCCTGATCAGCAGTTCATTATTATTTCACTATAAAAGTTATTACTTTAAAAAGTCATTTAAAAAAAATTCAAACTGTATCAAACTAAGTGCCACACCTGCTCATAAACACTCACCATTTTTATTCATTCCAGCCTCATTTTGTTTTCTTGGAAAAAAATGCATTTCCCACATCATGTGAAGAGGGYTTGAGAGGCTGGTGAGGAAAAGGAAGCTCTTCTGCAAGTGCTTTTGAAAGCACAAAGTAGGCTTTAAATACATAGAGAAGTATTCTATTCCCCCGATGCAGAGTACTTTGCTGAGAATTTGTCCTGGATACTTAAATCCTGGAGAAGGGAATAAACTTGGGTGTTTGCTCCCAAAACCTCTGAGCTGTTTTCCCTTGTGCTGTAGAACTCCCTGAGCCTCATCTGCTTTGCTTCCTGTCTTTGAAAAAGCTGAGTTGAAAACTCAGCCTTATTTGCTGTTGGAAATGTGTTGGTAAAGCAGTGGTGGAGCAGAACCTTGTGTGGAATTCCTGAATTTATATTAAAWACCTGCAGTTTCACTGCTGCTTGAGGATGGTGCTGTTAGACACAATGTAAGAAGAAATGATTATTTGGCCACTTGTTTGGAATGAGCTGTGGGTAACAAATGGGAGAGTTCACTTAAGTACTATGGAAAAATATTGACTTAGTGGCCAGCTAACAGTGCAATTKATGTGTTATTTTGTGTTATTTTGTGACCTGCTTAGCTATTTCCATGCTTGGTTTCCTGGTTGTTGTTTTTTTTGGGGAGGGCAAGCACATGACCTGACTGTAGCTGACAGCTGCAGTTCTCTTGTTCACCAAAAGCTTTGAGTCACTTTTTAACAAGTCCTTTACACTTTAAAGGCTAAGCCACCGCTGCTGTCACACTCTGAAAGGTGTCAGAGAAAGGAAAATATGTATCAAAACAGTTCTTGTGTTTTGTTCTGAAAGCACTCCAAGCTTTTCACCCCTGCAGGTAGGTGTTTCAGCTCTGCTGTGAAGTGCTGCTCCAGGATCTGTTGATCCATCCAAGTGATGCTGCCTTTGAGTTAAAACTCCTAAATATGTTGGAATTTGGCAGAAAAGAAGTGGTTGCACATCCTGCAGAGTCCTGGACACTCAGGGTTCTACAGTTACAGTCTGGAGAAGGTATAACTTCATTCTCATAGGCTAATCTGTGGTTAGACAGTAAGAAGCATGTGTAAAAGCCTTCAAAGCCTTGTGGGAAAGAGATAGGGTGAATTTTTTGGGGATTGATTGAAAAAACATATTCAGTGAGAAGCCAGAGGTTGCTTAGAGATCAGAATGAGGTGTTTCCATATTGTTGGGCAGTCTGTGCTGCCCAAGGACTTTCCATAAATCATTTTCAGTCAGAGTCCAGAATCTGGAACCCAGAATTGAGGGGGTATTTGTTATAACCAGGACTGCTTTTGCTTTGAACTTGGTTTGGAGTCAGTATGTTCCTGGAGGGAGGCCAGGGATGYAATCTTTAAGCTCTTGCTTTCTGAATGTAAAATGAATCTTCTGAGAATATGCAAGGAAAGCTGTTAATTAGCTCAAGTTGAAATTAATTACAGGTTGGTCRTAAATGGTCTATTTCCTTTTCTCCCAAGTGAATTTGTCTTGCAGTTTTTTCCTGTAGRTTAAAAATACTGTGCATGTGTTCTAAATTAAGAACTAGGATGTTGAGCTGAATTATTTAACACTTTATTTCGTTTTTGTGATAGAGTTAAGACAGGTCAGGTTAGCAGTTCATGTAAAATATTAAGTAAGGCCTGTTACAGGTAGTTTAATAATTTGACTTTCTCACAGTCAAACTACAGCTGGTTTCAGCCATCAGCAGTCAGTCYGTGTGTGAGATCAGAGCCCTGCCAAGGGCCCACTGGTGCTGGTGGCAGCATGGCTGGGAGGACAGCCTGGCATCCTCTGGGCTCCACTGCAGCAGCACWGCCAAAAAAGCACAAGCCAGCAGTGAGCCATCACAATTTGAGATRAGCTCTCAAGTTCTTGGCTTTTCTCTGCACAGTTTTTGCTCAAGTCATGCTGATTTCAGCCCAGRTCACAAAGTTTTTCAGCTTGTGGCCTTTTTCTTCTAAGGGTCAGAGAAATATCACCGAAATGTGGTTTCCCATTGTAGCTAAGCTGATGCACCAAGCCAGCCTAGGGACACAGGCTGGGCCAGAGCTGTCCTGGAGAAAAGGAAGATAAATTCCTTGTCAAGCCCATTTCCTCCCTGTGGGAGCAGGTGCTCGTCCCCCTGTGCTGTGGGTGAGCTGCTGGCAGCTGGCTGCAGGAAAGAGGAGTCAGCATTGCATCTGGCACTGGGGCTGCACTCTGGGAGCCCTCAATTCCGTTGGGAAATAATTAGGGATCTGCAGTTTGAAAAATGCAGGAGCTGCTTGTTGTAACACTGAATGAAGGGGCCATTAGAAACCTGATTCAGCAGCCTTCAGGTATTATTTAGCAGTGCAAAGTACTTGCAAATTGCACTTAATGGTTTGGAGTTGTGCATTCTGTGAGTTGCTTTGGCATAAAGGGGGCTCTATCCTTGCTTCAGAAAAATGAAAATTAAAAATTTCTATGTTGTATGCTGGAACAATCYCATGTGAATGGARTGGCTGCCTGTCTTGCTTTGTGTTCATGTATAAAACTTCARGTRTGAGCATRTTCTATCTTGGATTTCTCTTGGGTTTTACTTTATTATAATTAGTTTTGGGTTCTATATATATGCAAATTTGAAAATAAAAATATAACTGGGCTACCAGCTTTAACTCTGTCAACAGCAGAGGGGTTGTGGGAGGGAGCAAAGAGAAGCTACTCTTTTGCATTAAAAATGAGTTTTTATTTAAACTSTTTTAATTCTCAATTATACATGTTTGGGCTCTCTTAAATAACTGTTTCAAGGTTTTGTCACAGATTGATGAAGTTAAATATCTAAATCTGTAGGGTTATGGATTACTGGATAATTACAGCTGTTTTCATTTGGTTGGTATTTATGCTCTTATAACTTGAGTACAGTTGCATTTTGGAATATATGCAGATCAATTTGTGCAGGAGTTGAKAGCTGCACTGCAAACCTCACCACCTCAGCCTGTCTGATAACTTTCTGCCGTGCCCACTGCTGCTGTAGTATTAGATCATATCTCTGTGACAATAATAGATCTCATTTTGTGAAAATGAGTATTTCCCTGGTGATGGTCAGGGTGGCAACATGCCATTTAGAGTTGTTTATGCCACAGCAGAAGGGAGCAGCTTCCTGATGAGAGCACTTCCTTTTTTGTGTGCATTGTGTCCCTTTGTMTAGTGTAAAATTCAAATGCCACAGACATTCGGTCCAGTTCAGGCATACCAGGCAGCAGGAGCCTTTCCAGAGGATGTTTTTTTCAGGTTATTTCATTCAATGTGTGAATTATACTGTATAATTTGCAAAACTGTCTTTGCTGTGCGATTCATTGGCTTGTAGATAAGTTCTTCATTACTGAATTCAAGGCACTATAAAATTACTTCTTTCTATTGAAGTGTTTCATGGTGTGTGTGGTGCAGCCACCGAAGTTGTAATGAACAAGATTTAAAGCAATTTCACTTGAACTTGTTTGTTCTGTGTTGACTAAACCAATTCATGCTTTTGTTTGCTTTTCTTTGCTGTAAAGGAGGATGAAGAACAAAGAAGTGATTGGCTATAATCTCTGACATTTAATTTCTTTTTAGGGAAGAATCAAATGACTCTTGGCTATTTTTTAATTATAATTATTATTATTATTGGCTTATCTTTTGAAGCTAGGTGGTGTTTTCTGTCTGTGTTTTATTGGGGTGCAGAAGCTGTACCATGCCAGTGATGGATCCTGCACTGGTATTACCTGGTTATTGAGATACGTGAATGATGAATTTGGATTTTTATTCTGTCTCTTAATGAGAAGCACAGATCTGGATTGCACCATGAGACCTCTCAAGCTAGTGCTGCCTTTCAGGCAGTGGCCAAGGGCAGTATCTGCCTCCAGGGGAGGGGACAGGAATGAGATAAACARATGGTAACACTCTCTTAGGATACTCTCTCATCCTCCAGCAATGTGTCTTGACAGCCCTTCTGGTCCAGAATGTGCCGTTGTCAGGAGTAACATCTCATGTGCTTGATGTGCTCCCAATCCTTTCTGGAGCCCAGTGAACTCTGTGCTGACACCCTCCAGCAGGAGCTGGTGCTTCATGACACTGWCAAGAGATGGATCCTTTCCCTGGAGCCTGGCAGAGCTTGCTCAGCCTCACACCTCCTGCTCCTGTGTCAGCAGAGGCAGCCCAGCCTGGCTCAGGCCCTCCAGATCTGCCAGGTACCTCCCTCAGGTCATAAATTACTCATTTTCATGGTGCTGCTCTTAGTTAGTTCAGTAGTTTATGATTTCACATGAGGAATTGCTGCTCTGTGCTCTTGGTTTTCCARCATCAGGTTTTTTTACCTTTTTGAGAGTCTCCTGATACATCAGACATGGATGGAAGGTATTTTTTTGTTACACTTCCTAGCTTGAGATAGATAATGTGCAAGCTCCAGACCCTATCATGCTGCATCTTGCTGGCATTCCATTGACTTGAGTGAACAGTCAAAACTTAAAACTTATTAATTTGTTTGCTTAACATAATATGGCTGCTTTCTACCTGGCAGTTGATATTTTGGTGATCCAAAAGCCAAACCAAGGCATTGCTGTTTATCTGTTTATTTAATTTTGTGTTCTTCTGCTGAAGCTCACTGTACTGACAGTCCTGGAAGAGGGAAATCACTGGTGCAGMGCTGAGAGGCCGATTGCCTCTGGGCCAAATGAAAACCTGGTGGGTGAAGTCTGAGGCAATGAAGTCAAACCTGTTCCACTGAACCTTCATGGAGYGGGGGGAAAGTCTGGAGAGTTTTTTCCTTGTGCTGGTACAAGTCTTTAACCTCTCAGGCAATGGTTTAATGAGGAATTCTGCACCCACACTGTAGCTGTGCTGTAGTCATCCTGTCCTCCTCCACTCATAAATTAGATTTTGTCTGCACAGTAATAATTTTATTTAAAATAGCCTAACATATTCCAGATGTTAAACACGTTGTAACAGACCTTCTTATTGYAAGTGTCTGTGATTCTAAGACCAAACAAGTGACGAATACTAATTATAGGACTCATAAAAGTGAGGCTTAAACGTGGTACAATAGAGCAGCAAGGAATATTTGACTGTTCTAAAAATAGATCCTCAGTGGACACAGTGAGATTGCAGCTGAATTGTAAAAAACTGACTGCAGAGGAACCAAACACGCAATTTTGTTAACTGGAAAAGGAAAAAGGGGAAGCCAAGCACCAAATTCTGCTTTCAGTGTGACAATACCCGTGCTTGTGAAATGCCTGTTGGCAACACAGAGCAGTGCTTGTGATTGTTCAGCTGCTGTAGGACAAGGAATGGTAATTAAAGAAACGGTAGGACAAGCTTAATGATTTACAGTTGTTTTTATGTGTGTCTCTTAAAAAAAATTCACAGGGAGATATGTTCCTGTGTTATGTAAAGGGCTGTGTATTGCCGTGTTGCACAGAATTAGGAAGTGCTCGGGAATAGCTCCCATTCCTCAGTAATCACATGTCGCTCTCCAGGCACTGAAGCTTTCCTGGCCTGTCGCCAGCCTTTGCTGTGATGCTCTTTTGGAGGTCAGCCTTTTCTCCAGAGTGCTTTAACCTTGAGCCACAACAGTCGTGTCCTGTGCAATTGGGGTCAGAAGCCAAGTTTCCTCTCGGAGGAACTACTGAAGCTGACTTTAATTGCAGGGCACATTCTGTCAGACAAAGTGTTGTGCCCGGAGCTACGTGGCTTCTGGGCCAGACTGATTTCCATCTGTCTTGCTGGGAACACAGGCAGGGCAGGCATTTTTCTCTGAATATACAATAGTGTCGCAAATGTGTTTGATACAAACAAGGTACAGTGACATTGCAGGTCCATCTGGGATTGCTGTGGCCCCCACGAGGCTAGGTAAGATCTGTGTGGGGTGAYGAGCAGCTTGGAGCAGCCCAGCTGTGAAGTCTGTCCCCGGTGTTCCACCTTCAGTCTAGACCAGAGCAATGCCAGTTGTTTTCTAACCAGCAATTTGATCTTGGTCTCTCAGTCATAAGCCAGCCTAACCTGAATGGTCAGGCTTTCCCAGCTTACTCCAAAGGAAAGGAAGATTAAAATGATTTTATTTGCATTCAATATGGTTGTTGGATTTTCTGTCCTTAACCTTTTGTTTTTCTTGAGGAAGGAGTGGRACTTGCCCAACTTCTCTATTCCAGCTTCTCCTTTTAGAGGTTTGTGTTTCAGGATTGTGCAGAGGCTGCAGTTGAAGTTTGCCTTGCTCCTCTTCAGTGGAGGGGCACTTGGGCACTTTGGGCTCTCTGGACCTCCAAAGGGAGGAGGAGAATTAAGGATTCTCTTGTGTGTGCCTGGAAGGTAAAACAGGTGTAACTCTAATTCCTGCGCAGGCTGTCCACTTTCTCCTCTGTCCTGCCCTCACATTAAGGTGTCTTCTGAAGATGGACATTTAGGTTCCCYTACAAGAATCAATTATTACACAATTCCACCTGTGCAAATTTATTTAAGCAAACCACAGATGACTCAGATCTGTTTTAAAGTAACCACTCTTCAAATTAGTCATGTTGAGGCACGTCTGTGGTTACTGAAGATCATCTTTTACAGATAGAAGATGGAATGTTAACCCTTTTCTTCAGGTTGCATCCTTTATCCCAGATTTATTCTACCTGCTGAATTGGTGTACCTTTTGCCATCAAAACTTTGAATAAAATTGCATTAAATCATCAAAAGTTTAATTTTTATCTGGAAGAAGATGGAATCTCTGTGTGTAGCAGAGTGGTTTTCAAGTAGTCATGAGCCAGTTCCTTCCAGTGTCATTCCATGCAACATGAGGCCACTGTAATTTTGCTGGTAAAACTTCTCTGAGCACTTTTCTGAAATGAAAATGCCCAGATGTTGAATGGAAGGGAGGACTGAGGGGGATAGAGTAGAAGGAGCCTGCATAGGTGGCTTGACTGGTCCCACCCTGATGAGAATTGAAGTTTCTGTGTCTGGRTGTTTCCTTCTGGTGCAGAAAGAGGCTCTTTGCTTGTTCTGCTGAGTTGGTGACCACAGCTGAATAACTGAACAGTGAACTACCAGTAAAATTCCACTTACCTAGAACAGAACCTCTTCTGAATCTCCTGCTTTATTTATAAGGCCTAAATTATTTTAATGAAATATTAAAGTATTAAAATAACTTTAGGCAGGCTTGAAAACCCTGAACASTGAGGCTGAGATTCTTTAGCTCTGTAGCCAACACCTTTATGCTGCCATACAGAGGGAGTTTGCTGCAGACCTTCCTGTCCCCCAGAAACTCCTTTTTTTTGCTCCTGTTTTTGCCTTTGCTTCTATCCCCTTCCTTGCTTTTGGTTTTAGGCAGTCTAAAGTGAATCTTTACTATTTTTAGTATAACTCAGATTTGTCAAGAATGCTTAATGAACATATGTTGTCAAGTATTTCCTTGGACAGGCTGAGAGTTTTACTGYTATTTAATTGCAGGTGCTGTCTAAATGGAGCATTTTTTCAATAAYCTGCCTCTGAAAACCTCCTGATTTCTGATTTATGTGCTGGTAGAAAAACAAGCACTTCTTTGCTTCACATTTATTTTGCAGAGAATGTAATCTAAAATTCTGAAATGTGTGTAAACTTTTTAAATCACTACAAGGAAATGTGCTTCCCCCCCCTCTGAAATTGTTACTATCTTTTTGATAGTTACTATCTTTTTGATAGTAGGCAGGGTTTGATGTCTGCTGTAACTTAACAGCAGTAGAAAATCAGTTCTAAATCCTGTTCCTGAAAGTGATGCTAATATGCATAATCCCYTCTAGTTGATTCTTAGCCTGAATTTCTCCAAAACATTCTGTGCAACAGCTACCAGAGGTGAATTTGTTGCTGTGTCCTGTAATTGACAACTGAGATAATGTCCCAAAGTCCTCATGGTTTGGGGTCGTGTTTTGTGCAATAAGAATGTTTTTGTTTCAGTAGGACTCCTGCTGCTTTCTCTGTGTGATGACATCAAAGGAAAGAAGTTTAAACACAAGCAAGACAAACTAAAATGGGTACCAAATTTTGGGAAGATGGTGTGGATGCTGTGCTGAGTTTCCTTGGAGATCTGTCCAGTTTCAGTGACAMTTTGCAGTGACCTGGAGGATGTACTGAGCAGTGTGGTATTTTCAGGGCAGTGCTGGGTTAATGGTTGGACTCAATGGTCTTTAAGTCTTTTCCAACCAGAATGAGTTTATGATTCCAAGTGCATTCCACCRCAAAGCCAGGTTACAAGAACTGGCCTGCAGGGTTGCCTTTAGAGCTGTTTAAAATGCCAAGCTCTGCATTTGGTCTGGATTTGGAATGTAATTAAAGCCAATAAGTGATCAACACTGTAACCATGGAAATGCTGCCTGAAGCACAGAGAGGAACAGAAATGCCAGTATTTGTGTGTTGGTGCAGTTGCTTTCACTTGGAAGTGCTTTGTAGCAGTTCAACACATGAAAGGTCCTGRTATCAGAAATCCAGGGTGGTGTGTGATGTGTAAGCAGRYCTCTYTGAGCTGCAGTTTCCTTTATAACACCATTTCAGTGATATTTCATGATTTTTGTGGTTGACTGTGTGTATCAGCTATGGTTTTGCCTGAAATTTAACATGAAGCTGTTCCTTTTGCACTGCAGAAAACTTGGAAAAGATAAAATAGGTGTGAAGTAGCCTGGATTGTGTCTGCAGAGCTGTGTGGAGATAAAGCTCTGTTCTGGCTCTGTTCTGAAAGGTTGTTTTGCTTCCCCATGCACATCCTTGGTGTTCTGGATGAGTGGTGGTAAGTGCTGTTTGAAGCCAGGAGCCGAGAAAAAATTGTCTCTACATTTTTATGGCCTCAGAGTAACTTAGTGGAGCCAAAGCACAAGGAGAACTTCTGTGCTGTTTCCTGTCTCCATAGAGATTTTTAATTTATTGCATCAAAGCCCTTCATGCAAGATCACAAAGCAGTTATTGAATTTGAGTTTAGTCTGTATACTGGGTTATTCTGTAGTGGTTATGGGCAATGTCCTCATTGTTTTCAGGAATTTGCAGAATGAATGTGAAGCTGAGAGGTTTCTTGCTGTGTTTTTCTAGGATTTGAGCAGCAAATTGCCTGTTTGGCACGTGGGTAGGGCTGTTAACCTGTTTGGTAGAACAAATAGATATTGTTTGTTCAGTGGTGACATCCACTGAAGACAGGATCACTTTAACAGGTAGAGTCTATTTGAAATGTGCAAGAACTTAACTGGGTATTTACTTAACTTGAAAGTACTGTGGGCTTCTAATATGTAAAAATGGACAGAGCAGACTTACCCTCTTCTTTTTATGGGAAGTAATAAAATCTGAGGCTTTATATAGTTAAGCTAGGGACGAATTTAAATGTGTTGGAATAAATCTGCTCATCCTTTCTTCCTCTTTCTTTATGGACATTCACAAGGCACAAGTGGGTTGTTCATAGCAGTGTAGAGCCTGAAATCCTTTCCAGTGAAACTTGACTAAATCAAGAGAACCCCTTAAACAAGTACAGGCACCAAAAGAAGATGAGGACAAGTAGAGATTATGCTTTTCTGTACACTTAATAAAACCTTTTAGTCCATGCAGGACTCTTGASTGCCAGAGGAGCTGTTGAGGGCAAGAATTAATGGCTTTGGTAAATGCCAGGAAAAGAAATGTTTTCTTATTCACCTCATTTTCCTCAACTCCTGCTTTCATGGAGAATTTCTCAGGAATTTCATTTCCATTCCACAGAAGGAGAGGTGAGCTGAGGAGGCTCAATTTGCTGGCTGCTAAGCCAGTTATTCTTTCAGATGCTTTCTTGAGACAAGGATTCTGAAAAGAACAAGTCCTTGTAGCACTTCATGATTGAACAAAGCCCAAGGAAGCCCTGGTGGTGTTAATGAAAAGGTTTTGCAATGACCTTCAGTGTTTGTTGGGTGTAAGAGCAGCTTAGAGCACAGGTTATTTAACATCTGTGGGTGTTGGAAGCCCAGGGAGTGCCTAGAGACTGTGCAGGGTTCTGTAATGCCTGGGAGGTTAGGTCAGGACTCATTCAGTGTGGGAAGTGTCCCTGGATCTTCTGAGAAGAAGAGATGCAAACCRGGGCTGTAAATTTGAGCACTACTTCAGTGCAGTGTCATAAATACAGAGTTTGAAGAATCTGAATATCATGCTGCAGTAAGTTTTTGAACCATTGACAATTTCTCTTCCCAGATACTCAACCTGAAAGCTCTGATCTCTGCCTTGGAGAACATCCAAGGTTGTTTTCAAAGATTGCTTCTCTTGCTGTTTGAGAAATAATTAACCTTCAATTACAACTCATGAACAACATCTGTGCAAAGTAGGTTCTTGTTAGTACTTGTCTGATTTGTATAATAATGTGTTTGTGTGGTGTATTAAAAAAAAAAAAAAAGACAAACCCCAGAACTTCAAAAACAAAAAAGCCATTGTAATTGTAGTCCAAGGATTTGATGTATAATTATATGAAACTTTTACAGCCTCCTTTATGAAAATTTTAGACTAACTCCATTGTTTATGAACTTTAAGGTAGGAATGTACTTCTGCAAAGCAGAAGGAGCTGGGCCATTTTCCAATTACTTGGGAATGCTTTGCTTTGGAAGACTGGATATGAACAGTGCTGTAAACTTACACTCTTAATGCACTAAAAATCATTTASTTAGAAAGTTCCAGATCACTTCTTACACTCATGTAGTAAACAGGAACTCTTTAGCCTCTAAACGGAGCAGAATGTTTGTCTTACTGATATTGACTTGTCCTATTGATTTTTCGGTGTAACTTACAGAAGGGTTATTTATTTTATCTTGGGTACACTTAATAGGCATCATTAATACTGAGATGGCCAAATTTCATTTGTACTAGGGTGCAGAACAGAGGGTGAAGACAATCTATTGTGTGTTTGAATGACTTGTGCCATTCCAGAGTAAAATGCTTTTTTGGACTGTAATGGAGGGAGGARACAAGAGGAGCAAAGTAAAATAAGCTCACGATGCAGTTGTAGGAAAGTGTGATGGGAATAAAGGAGAATTGGGCAAATTTTGTTTTCCTCTAGCTTAGAGTAAGGGTCCACTCTCATTTGCCAGGAGAATGTCAGCTCTCATTTTGGGAATCCTTTGGAATGCATCCCAGCACACGGAGCAGCTGTGCCCTCAGATCTGCCTGCAGAGCCAGCTCTCTGCTCCTCACACCCTGCCCAAGGACASCTCTGCTTGGAAAGGCAGGATTTTCCTCTCTTCTGTGGAATTCTGCTCTGCATGGAGTGGAAGAGCTTTTTCCTGTTGCAAAATGAATGTATTTAAACAAAGATATATTTGAATGTGGGGCATTGGGATTTAGTTTCTCTRTTAACAAACCAAGATGAAACAGAGCCTTCCTTTTTAATGAATGCTTGCTGCCTGCTTCATCTGTCTTAATCCTTAAAATCTCTGCAGTAGCTCTCCTTCAGGTGAAGAGTTATAATTTTTAATTCAAATTGCTTCCACACAAGGTATTTCCTGATGTACTTTCTAATTACTTACTCCAGTTCAGTGATAAATTGTTAAGCAAACATTTTGTTTGTTGATCTTGCTCTGATAGCCAGCAGGTTCACCATTGGWGAATCTTGCTGGAAAAGCTATAGTGTATTTGTTCTAGTTCTATTTGAACACTTTTAAAGTAGAAATTGCAATGGAAGGCTTAAATTCTTTTTTTTTTTCCCTTTTAAAGTAAGTTATAGTGTTCTTTACACTCTGACTGGTCATATCTTGATGGCATAGACTGTGCTGAGATGTACAGAGAAGTCAAAGGACTGTTAAACAACCTCATATTTGTTGAGGACCAGAAATGGTACATAAAGGAAATTTTTGTTTAGATGATACCCAACCATTCATGGACAGGTTGTCTGTAGTCCCCACAAGCCTCAGCTGTGGTCTGTGTAACTAAAGCCTTCTCCATCTTTTCCAGAGAGAGTTCTAGAACTGAGRGCCTGCCAGGCAGCCTTTGTTTCCCAGCAATAAGAGAATAACTCCTCTCTTTGTAAATGAGAACATTTAATGAGGTGAAAGCACAACAGAGAGAAAAACCACTTAAYCCTCCTGAGCAAGGGCTGCTGTGGAGAGCTGCTCTGAGGGGAAGGTCCCTGCACCAAGCCAAGGGGAGCAGGGCCTGCCTGGGACCCTGCATGTGTCCTTGGAGTGTGGTGGTGTTTGAGGGTCCRCAGGATGAGGGAAGAGATGAGAATCTTGACTCCAMGTTTCAGAAGGCTGTATTTTATGATATTATATTATATTCAAAGAAAATMATATACTAAAACTATACTAAAGAAAGAGAAAGGAGACATCAGAAGGCTAGAAGAGAATGAATAACAAAATCTTGGGACMGACCAGCGAGTCTGACACAAGCTGGACCATGATTGGTCATCAAGTAAAAATAATCCACATGGAACCAATCAAAGATGRACCTGTTGYTAAACCACCTCCAGYCCACATTCCACAGCCATCAGATAGTTATTGTTTACATTTCTTTTTCTTTTCTGAGGCTTTTCAGCTTCTCAGGAGAAAAATCCTAGCGAAAGGATTTTCATGAAATATGTCAGTGACACTGGGAGGACTTGTCCCTGCAGAACTGGTTTCATAGAGGAGTCTCTTTCCAGAGAGCTGACTGCCTGTGTGTTAAAGATGTTTGTGCTTCCCCAACGTGCAGTTTGCTTCACGTTCCCTCTTCCCAGTGCCTGGGAGTGTTACCTTACCAAAACCCCTATTTCTGGAGCTCTTTGAGGTGTATCCACTGGAACCATCTGCTCTCTTGCCTGCACGCCCCCGAGCTGATCACTCCCATGTGAGCTAACATCCCTCAGAGCCACTGAGATCACACTGCTTTGTTCAAGTCTCACGATTTTTATGCTGCTTTGAACAAGTGTCATGATTTTTATACATATGTATGGATTGTGAAGGGAGTGATGGAGAGCTCTGAACAGCAGAATACAGGGCATGAAAAGTTATTTGCTGATCTGTGAGAGTTCATCCAGAATTGTTTCTTTTCAAGTTCAGCTGCCAAGAATRTGAAAGCTCTTGGTTGCCCTGCTGTGGGTTACTGCTTTTCCTATTGATCTGCAGTGCTCTAATGCAAGGGGAGGAGGGGATACAGTGATATYGAGATACAATCTCTATATGCAGCATCCCAAAAAACTCCCTTCCTTTTCAAACCAGGACATGCAGGAATCATCAGGCTCCTGGAATGCAGCCTCTGGAGCCAGGGCAGCCTCCTGCCTGAGTGACCCTTCTGGTTTCTTGTGTTTGTGAATAATTCAGAAACTCCACACACTGGAAGTGGATAGGGGAGCACAGTGAACTTTYTTATGCACTTGGATGTTGGTGCCCACACATGGTCAGGCTCTGCAGGCAGAAATTAAAATTAGAACTGAGTGCTGCWGATGAGATTGGACTGCCAGGATGAATCTGTTCATGGCTTCTCTTGAGGTGCCCTTGGAGAATGTGCTGCTGCTCTTGGAATGTTGCTTGGCCAGTACTTTTGGACAGAAAGCATCAAAAAGWA
The DNA here is from genome assembly GCA_002167245.1 of Sporophila hypoxantha. Lineage (NCBI taxonomy): Eukaryota > Metazoa > Chordata > Aves > Passeriformes > Thraupidae > Sporophila > Sporophila hypoxantha. The sequence continues at coordinate 1,885,784 of NDFG01000151.1, forward strand.
ATAAAACATCTTAACAGCTTGATTCATGCCATTAAGCTGTTAAAGCACTCAATATGCTTAATTTCCTAAATGGRAATTGAAATTCCTCTCTATTTCACCAGGTTAAAATTTCTGTTTGGAGGATTCACCTACTAGAACAGCACAGCATAAGATTACTTGGAGTATTTTTTTTTTCCTCTTTAAGTGTACAAGTTAGTTTTGAGTCATTTAATGGAAATACTAAATAATCCCTGTCTTGGAAGGCAGGAGACTGGGAATATATTAATCTGGCCAGAGAAGCTGAGTAATTTATTTGCATGAATGACTGACTCTCCCTACTGAGGACTGAGCACATGCTTATTATCAAGGTATTTTATTAACCCTAGGCATGGTTTGAGAAGCAAAAAAGCCAGAAATCTTTGAAAACTTGGTTGGTGGTCATAACTAAGTGCTGTTTTAAAGGTGGTATTTTGAAAGGAACTTGTTATTCCTGATACTAGAATTCCAAAATCTAAGGACTGTGGCAGCAAGTACAATTCCCTTGGCTATGAACAACGACTGCAATYGGTTTAAAATAGTCTGACTTCTGAATTGCTTTCATGTCTTCACACTCAGCTGAAATACTAGCAAGGATAAAAGTGGAATAAATCCTGTTATTTTGACTCTACTCTGAGCATGAGTTGCTAAGGGAAGCAGTTGGAAAAGCAGCTTTATTACAGTGCTATTTTGGTTGAAATTATGCTTGTCAGTGCTCTTGCTGTTAACGTGCATTAAGAAAGTTAAATTTGTGGTTCAAGCTGCTTCACCAGACTGTGTTTTTCTTGATGCACAATGCAGCTTCTAATGGATCAGAGTACACAAATGTTCCAGAGGCTGGTGGGAAATGTAAAAGTACATTATTGAGAAACTGCAGAATTGCAGGCTCAAAATCACTTTTTGTAAGGTCTGTACACAGGTGTCTCAGCCACAGAGGTGTTGTGACTTCATGTCAAGCCCAGCAGCAGCTGCAGAGTTTTGGGGACAAGCACATCTGTGCTTTTGATTTGTGCTCTGTGTCAGTCTCCACACACCCTGTGTGTTAAATGTGACAGTGACAGTGTCATGTCCTTGAAACTCCATTCCTGGGTGCATTTAGTGCTACAGCAGCAGCACTTCACTCCTGCATGGAGCCCTTCAGGATTTTCTGCAGCTGCTCCTCTTTTGAGGAACTAATTGTCTTTGATTGTATCTGTACAGTGAAATTGGAACACTGAGACAAAGGTGTGGGATATCTGATTTTATTTGTGAAGAGACACCTATCTGTCCAGGTTTCACCACAATGCTGTCATACAAGGAAGGAGCAATATTTTATAATAAACTCTGCTTTATCAGCCTGCTGGAGGAACACTGCATAATGCAGTTCAGTTATTTCCTYTCTGCAAAGCTGGATTTGAGACAAAATTTCTGGTTCAAAACACTTCAATAATGCAGCAAAATCCCTTCAGTTCTCTTGGAAAATAAAAGCGTTTGATCTTTCTTTAATTTTCTCATGCTCCRTGAATAGCTCCAGTCTTGGCCATGCATGTGCTGCTCTGACTCACGTGGCTCTTGCTGTGTTGTACCACAAATTACAGGTTTTCTTCCTGTACCATGTAGGTTTGTGGTGAAAGATCTGTCAGTGTCCTGTAGCCTTTTGCAGCTTTTTCCTGCCCACTCTGCACTGTGAAAGTGCAGTTTGTCCCTGGTGGAAGGCAGAGTTGTGCTTGAATCAGATTGAATCTTTTGACGTGGCCATGGTTTGCTCTGATCACCTTTTATTCCAGCCAGGCTGTGCTGAGAAATGGTGCATTACAAGGATGTGTTGGCAGTGGGACATAAAGAAATAAAATCTGATTTAAGAGCCCAGTAAATTTGACTGTGAACAGTTTTCTGTGTGTATGTTCTTTAGAGAGAAAGAATCCTGAGTTGCTGTTAATCTCTTGGAAACCTTCAAGTTTTTTTTTTTTTGCTTTTCTGTGATTATTCAGCTTGCCAGCTTTTGGCAGATAATTATTTCATTCTCTTCTGAATTGAACACATTCAATTCAGTCTTGCCATTTAAAACAACATATTCTTCTTGGGCATTTTTTTGTTCACAGTTCAGGGGCAGGTAATGCTCTGAATTGCAAACATTCACAGGGCAAACATGAAGTGTTTAGAGGACTAAGATGAGAAAAGTGRCAATATGTGCAATGAAGGAGAATTGCAAAAGCTTTGGCATAAAGGGGGCTGTTCAGATGGGGGAAACTCATCATCCAAAGGTAAAAAAGACTGAAAAAAGTGAGAAAAATAGATACCTACCTATTAGATACCTACGTGTTAGATACCTACTGCCCTTGCTGTCCTGTCTATAAAATAATTGTAACATAAGGTCCTCAAAATAAAAGTATTAAATGAAGCAATCCAAAAATGAGAAATGCTTTTTAATTCTGCTTCTTCTAGAAATGTTTTCTTTTTCTGACTTCACCTACAGTCACTGCAGTTAAAATAGGGATTAATTAATGAAGAATGCTGAGACTTTTTCAGGGACAGGGCTGAGATACTTGTGAGCAACTAAAATGTACAGCCTTCTGTCCAGAACAAGYGCCTTGTAAAAGAAATAAAGCTTCTTTGCCATCCCAACAGTGCTGACTATTGTGTTACAGCACCAATGCTCTGTCCCTGCTGTTGTGCCCCCATCTCAGAGCCCAGGAATGATTGCTGTCCTTCAGTCAGACCCAGGCAGCTGTGCACAGATGGGCTCTGCAGCAGGGAGTGTGTGTGACCCCTTCCCTGGCTGCACTTCTCTGCCTTACACAGCAGCTTTATGAACTTGGGACAGTCATGCTGCAAAAATGGTTTAAAAATATGCACAAGGGGGGAAAAAGCTGACACTGTTTTAGTGCTTTACACCACTGTCACCATAGAAACACTGCCTTCAAACTAGGGTTGAACACTGGTAATAAACTGAAGTATTTTAATTGTTCTAAAGGGAGAATTAAGAGACCTTTTCTGTTCCAGCCCCACCATTGCATACTTTGTGCAGCTGCTGCTTGTTTTGTTCCCCACCCTCTCCCTCTTGGTGCTGCAGCCCAGCTGTTGTCAGAGTAGTTGAAATCATCTAAAAGGACAGAGTGGATATTTTACCTCTTTTAAAGAGTTGTTTCATGATGCTCTCTCAGATTTACTTTATCTAAGCTTTCTTCTGCATTGGGACATCTTGCAAAATTGTACTTCTTCATCAAAGCAAATGAGATTCTGATAGTAGCAGAAATGAAGGGAAAACAGGCTAAAGAATTAGTTGCTTCACTGCTACCCCATGAGGAAAAAYAAAAGCCAAAGAGAAGCAGAGATACATCAGAGACTTTGGAAGAAAAAGAAAAAAATGAGAGCTCTCTTGTATTCTCCCYCCACAGTGGTTTTAAAATCAAAATTCAACAAGTTTACTAGTGGGGATAACATCCATTTTCCTCTTATTTGTTTTACTGATCCCAAATCCTTAACTCTCCTGTCTGATTTAATACCATCTTCTCTGTGTGTCAAGTATTTAAGGGATGAAGTTATTTACATGACTSTGTTTTTTAACCAAAATCAAAGCTGTTGCTAGCTCTGCATTATTACAAGAAGTTTTACATTTTCAGGAGTGTGAAATGAGCTCATTGTATTAGACTGACTGTTGTTGGACAAAACTGGGAACTGATAAACTGCAGTGAAATCATTAGGAACACTCTGTGCCCAGGGAGCTTGAGAGCTCTATTAGCTTAAGAAATGGCTTTTGAAATGTTTTTATTAGACCTTGGGGAGCTGTATGAAATCCCTCTAGACAMCTTGCTGAAACACCGGTAATTAGTAAGTGGGTTTTTTTAATCCAAGACATAATTGTTTTGTCTTGTGGTATTTTAAGACTGGAGGGTCTGATTTTCCTGTTATCAAGGGGGTTGTCATGGTACAGAATGAATAACTTCCTTTCCAGAGGGAGGGGAGGAATGGGTTATTTTATGTGGTTTAAAAACTGCCTTACTGGCAAGGAACATATTAATAAATGGATTGTTTGGAATGCACTGTGACTCTTTGAGCTGTAATGTGGGTTCAGGAAGGTTCAGCCCCTTCCACGGAAGCTCTGAAGGGCACTGAGCCTCCAAATGCTGGAGGAGCTCTGCACACCCTCAGGAATTAATGGTGATGATTGTTTGTTCTCTTTCCATCGTGACAGGCATATGAAAGGAGGTTTCCTACGTGCCCTCTGATCCCCATGTTTGTAGCCAGTGACACTGTAAGTGAGTACAAGAGTGAGGATGAGGCCATCCACGTGATCGAGCGGCGCTGCAAGCTGGACATCGATGCACCACGGCTGCTGAAAAAGGTGAGGAGCTCTGAAGTGCCTGCTTTGTGCTTCTGGATATCCCTTCACCTGAATGCTGTACTGTCTTGGCTTGACAAGACAGGTGTCTGCTAAGGAAGGCAGGAACCTCCCCTGAAATGGAAAATGTAAACCCTCTCCCTCTGAATAATTATAATTTTGAAATGAAAAGGTTCTCAGGCAAAGATATAAGAATAGGAATAACAGTTCTTTACTAGAAAAACTAAAAATACAAATGTAATAGTACAAACAAAAAAATTACTGATGGAGTGAGAATAGGAGTGACCCCCTGTGTATCAGGGTGGTGGCACAGCCCCATCCCATGGCGGGCTCAGCCCCTCCTGCAGTGCCAGCTTGCTTCTGCTGCAGCAGGGATCCTGCACAAAGGGGGAGTTTTCCTCTGCAGCTCCAGGGCTGCTGGAGATGGGCCTGGGCTCCCTCTGGCAATGCCGGGCAGCAGAAAGCTGCGCCTCTGGCAATGCAGGGGCAAAGGCTGCTGTGCGTTCCAGCTCAGATTGGATCCAAGGTAGGAATGCTTGGCTCCTCCCCTGGGCGCAGCATCTCCCCATGGTGATGGAATTGATCAGCCCTGCAGGGACACTCACTGGCCATGGACAGCAGAGATCTCCTGGAGGGAGGTTGGTGTGGAGGAGATAAAGAAAACTGCCCAATGGACAGCAGATAACTGCTTCTTCCTCTAACAGATAGGAATAGAACACCCCAATTTCCAACCTAAGACATGTACCTTAACAGAATCTGTGCCTCTTCCCCAGATTGCAGGAGTGGACTWTGTCTACTTTGTCCAGAAGAACTCTCTGAACAGGCGAGAAAGGACTCTGCACATAGAAGCCTACAATGAAACCTTCTCCAACAGAGTCATCATCAACGAGCACTGCTCCTACACAGTGAGTAACAGCAGGCCCTTGCTGGGGCTGCAGGTGGAGCCAAGGCACTGTTCAGGTTGTTCCTTGCTTTTGCCTTGCAAGAAAAAATAACCAACATGTGGGAAATGAATTTGTAGAGAATGTATGTATCTGTATGCAAACCTTGAGATAAGAAATGTTGACTTAGAAATGCCAGGGAATAGGACAGACATTGTTGAGAGAGAAATGGAACTAGTAACAAGTTTCAAAGGATGGCCTTGCAAATAAAACTGGATACTTTGGAGAAATAGAACTATGAAAGYWGCATTGTYGTAGGACCCACAAAGGGTAATTTTAGATTGGCTTTAAAGCATTTACAGCATGYTGTGGCAAAAGCTGATAGGCCAAGAAATGCTTATAGTGTATTGCAATTAGAAAAGAGTTGGCTTCTGATTGTSATGGTATAAATTATAACATTTGTATTGTCTCACCCTTCACATGAGACTGAAAATAGAATAAAAGTWTTTAAAACATCTCTCAGTTACCTCATCTCTYGGTCAGAAAAGAGCTTAATCCAGCACCAACACACTGCCCTGAGTGATAATTGTTAGTCTTAAATGTAAAACACTRGCCTCAAAAACTGAGACATGTTTGGCACCCTCTTGCATGAGCATCTTCTCAGAGAGCAGAACACAACACAATTTGCTGTGTTTGACAGCTCTGTTTAGGCAAATCTGTGCTTTTGTAGCAGCAGTGTGGGACTTGGTGAGGCTGTTGACACCCTGACAGAACTGCCAGAGGAAAGTTCAGCTGATTTGCCTTCTGCTCAGCTCAGACAGGAGTTCACTGAGTCAGCTTTGTGTTTTAACCTTCCTTTTTTCATTGTTTTTTCATTTTTTCATTTTCATTCTTCAGTGCAAATGTTGATGCAGAGGAGMCTGGTGGCAGGCCTGCTGCTCTGCTCTGCTCATGGTTTATTTCTGCATGGCTCAGCCCACCCTCATGGGCTCTTACAACATYTACTGTAGCAGTAGAATTTCAAATTGATGTTAAAGGTCAGATCAGAGCTAACAAATGTGACTGATTTATCTGTATTGTAGCACTTTTTCTAGGTCATAACATTTTCTGTTGTGTTTAACCTGTGGTTAAAATATCACTTGGTGCCAAACCCACTTGACACTATTATCTAATATTTTTATAATTATTTCTGCTGTAACTTCCAGAGTAAATTTAAGYATACTCTTCCACTTAGCTGCAGTTTTTATGTGAAAGCTCTGTTTAAACAGGGGAAATGCTGTACAGAAAAGTGCATGTGGTAAATATGTACAACACACAGCACTTCTCTGTGCCCATTTGCTCTACTCAAGTGAGAAATTGGGTAAATACAAAACCAGGTTTTTAATGGAAGAATTAATTGTTTCTTAAAGTTCATTTTTACTAAAGGTTACCTATAATTGAATTTATGAAAATACAGGAAGATTCTTAAATGATGTTATGAGTTGTACTTACTGAGGCTGTACAAGCTATTCTTTTATCTCCCATTCCCTAATGCAGAAACAGAAAATGGAGGTAAAAGGGTTTTTTTTTCTGCAGCTGTCTCCTCATAAAGTGTTAATTCTGTTCTTAGCCAAATTTAGCATYTTTTGAGGGGGAAGGGAACCCTAAGGCATCAGGCCAGTTACATGCTCAGAAATCCAGCCTTTTGTGATGTTTTTYTAATGACAAATTCAGAGCCCAGCCTAGAAATTGCTTGAGCAAATCCATTTCAGCTGAAGWGAGTTTAAAGAACAGCTTTTTTGTAACAGTATCAGTCATAGAATTGTTTCGCTTGGAAAAGCCCTTTAAAATTGAGTCCAACTAAAAGTCTGTTTCGGGATCGTGTCAGTAAAGCAAGAGATAAGCTGAGAGGGAAGGTGTCAGCTGAGTGAGGAGTGTGCACTTCTGTCTGTGGCTTTATCATGGGAGAACAAACTAAAACGGTTTTCATTCTACAGAATGCTGAAATTCCTCCTAGGTCAGTGTGAGAACAGTGTTTTGGCTGTCCTTTGGGAACATGTTGGGAGTGCTGCCCCTGCCCTTGCTGCAGGGCTCAGCCTGGCTGAGCTGGCCCTGGGCTATCAGCCACAGCAGAGTTCTCTGTGGAGGCTTTTACCCTGTTCCACACACACCCTGCAGTTCCAGCCCTTATCTGGACTCAGGGACTGTAGAAATGTGCACTCCTCTGGCTCTTGGCTGGTGCACTTGTGTTTCTCCACCCTCCCCTTTCTTGTTAAGACCAAAAAAAATGGCTGTGGGACCAAAAGCTTCTCAGCTTTTTGTCCTTTGGTGTTGCCTCTTCCCAACTGTGAAGCAAATTCCACTTGAATGTTTTTGATTGTGTGAACCTGTAAAACAAGAAACATCCCAAATATTGTAAGGGAGAAAAAAACCCTAAATGGATAACTGAGCTGTATGATCTTCTGACTTGCAGGTTCATCCTGACAATGAAGATTGGACCTGTTTTGAACAGTCAGCAAGTCTGGATATCAAATCTTTTTTTGGTTTTGAAAGCACAGTGGAAAAGATTGCCATGAAGCAYTACACCAGCAATATTAAAAAGGTGAGCCTGCAGTTGGGAAGGATGTGCCTGGCTCCAAGTTACCAAAAGACAATGAGGCTGCTGCTAAGTAACAGGCTGCTCTGCTCAGAAACCTGGGCTGCTTTGCTGAGGGCCTGGGGCACTGTGTCTGTGTAGGGCTMTTTCAAGTGAAATCTTCAGAGGTCTGATCACTTAATTTTCAGCCCAATCCTTTCTGTGTCTAAATATGTGGYTTTTTCAGCAGCTGAAGTAAATTTTCTTTTTTGAAGGGAAAAGAAATAATAGAGTACTACCTGAAGCAGCTGGAGGAAGAAGGAATAACCTTTGTCCCTCGTTGGACTCCTCCTGTTGCATGTAAATCAGAGAGCAGCACATGCCACCCAAGGAGACCGGTGTCACCTGCCATTAATATCCCAGAGTCTGCCACAAAGGAGGGCTTGAGCAGCAAGGAGATCCTCAACACCTCCAGCAGCCCCTCGGAGCCCACGGCAGGAACYCCCGATGGTATGGGGGTCTGATGTGTTCTACTGGGAAGCTTTGGACTGGAGAGGCCCTCAGCKCTGGGCACTTCTGGGCAGCTGAGGAGCTCCACATTGCTCCTGAGTTGGGGACATGCAGTGTTCAAGGGTGGGCTCACCAAGCAGTGACACATGGCAGGGCTCAGGCAGCTGATACGGGCTGAGCTCGTGAGTAGAGGTCAGGTATGAGCAGAAAAACTCTTAGCTGTTCATTGGGTTGCAAATGAACAGTCTGCTCTTATCCTGAAATTCAGGGGTGGGTGTAATTATAGGAATGATGGGGAGGAAACAGCTGGAACTTCCCTAGGTAGTCTTCTGGGCATTTGGGAAAATTCTTGCACTGGGAGATCAAAACTTCTCTAAATATTTCTAGAAGCAGCAATCTCAGTGGTGCTGTGGATTAATGAATCTGAGTAAACTGGCCAAATGCTTTTAACAAATGCCTGCTTTTGCTCCTTCCTTAGCTGCAGAAGGAGAATTTTATCTTCTTCTTGAAGATGACTGTGTTTGTTGCCTTACTCATCTTTTCATTGATACAAAGGAACCTTATTCAGTTCTGACTGTGCCAAACACAGCAGCCACTTTGGGACAGCAGCAAATCAGATCACGTGGTGCTTGGTCAGGTCAGGACCACTCTGATCACCTGTAATCTCTTTTTAGATAAGCTGGATGCAGACTACATCAAGAGGTACCTGGGGGACCTGACCCCGKTGCAGGAGAGCTGCCTCATCCGCCTGCGGCAGTGGCTCCAGGAGACACACAAAGGCAAGGTGAGCTTCTGGGGTGTCCCCTGGCTCAGAGAGAGTGATACATAAGCTGGGCCTGAGGAAATGCCCTGCCACACCCTCCTGGGGCTGACTCTTTCTGTTAAGTGGCTCTCCATGATCAAAACCTACATTTAAGCAGTYGCAATAGGAGGAGTTCATTGTGACTGTCCAGCTGACTTTGCAGCTGTGGTGCTTCAATAATTAGCTTGAAAACCTCTCAGACTGTCAGTTAAACTGCCCCAGGGGAATAGCATCAGTTTTATAAGTCTTCCTGGTTTCTACAATGACCTTATTTTTATATTTGTTTGTTTTGGCCAAACATCATAGTCTTAAATACTGAAACACTGGTAGGAGTGGAGCACTGATAGCAAGGCTGGGGTTTTTCCAGTGCCTTGTGATTTGCATGTGTGTCTCAGTTTCCTCTAACTTAACAATAAAACACAGTCTGTGTTCTGTCCTGATTTATTTAAATTGGACTGTCTTGGTATGGTCATGCAGGTGGAAATGATTACATGAGAGTTCATGAAATTTTTATATCCCTTATGAAGGTGGCTGCAGTGCCTGACAGGGCTCYTGATTTTGTTTCAAACAAAGGCTGATTTTCTTGAGTAACTCCCAGTGTTACACACCATCTTCATGCATTGGTGCAGGGCTGCACATTTTTCAGCTTCTATTGTTTGGCTTTCTGTTCTTGTTTCAAACCTTGAATACAAAATTTGGTTTGGTTTTGTTAATAGATCCCAAAGGATGAGCACATTTTAAGATTCCTGCGTGCCAGGGACTTCAACATCGACAAAGCAAGAGAGATCCTTTGCCAGTCACTGACGTGGCGTAAGCAGCACCAGGTGGATTATATTCTGGACACCTGGAATCCTCCCCAGGTGCTCCAGGATTACTATGCAGGAGGCTGGCATCACCATGACAAAGGTATGGTTTCAGTACAAAACATGTATTGAACAGCCTTTTTACTTTTTGAATCAAAGGTGATAGTTGTCCCTCTCTTAACTAGASGTGGCTGGTTAGAACTTCTAGAGACATTTAAATTGATAGAATGTTTTGAGTTGAAAGGGAATTTAAAATAATCTTGTTCCATCTCCCTGCAATGAGCAGGGACACCTTCCACTACACCAGGTTCCTCAGAGCCCTGTCCAACCTGGCCTTGAACATTTCAGGGGCATCCACAGCTTCTTTGGGCAGCCTGTTCCAGTGCCTTGCCAGCCCTTAGGGGCTGGAGGCAGAGTCCTGGATCAGAGTCTTTCTGACTAATACTGACATACTTAAATCTGCTTTGCCAGGAGCTTAAAAAAAGTGATTAATTGCACTTCTCTAGTGCTCTGAGATACTTAGAAGGGTGTTAGGCAAATGCTGAGTGTGCTCTTTCAGTGATTAAAAGGTGTTTGTAAATAAGTATATCTTTGTAATCAATTTATTTCTGATGTTGCATAAGTCTGCTGATGGCATAAATGAATATTTATTTGGTATTACAATCAGCTTAATGATGAGAAGTGGAATGTTGTAAAAACATCAAATAGAGCAGGTTTGTTTAAGAAGAGAAGCAGCTTTGCTGAATTCCCTTTGTGCTGTGAGCCACAGCCTGACACAGTCCCCTGTCCCTCTGCTTTATCATGCACTGATCTCGTTGCTAATACATACACAGAAATGAAACACGTTGGAATTTGTGCCTTGAGGCAAGCTGGGCTCTTCAGATAAGGAAATGATCTCCTAGTGTGAGCGATCTGGGCTCTGATTGAGTCTTTTCCCACCAGGCACCATTGTTTCTGCTCAGCTCTTCCTTTTCCAAGCAGCATATGAAACAGGGCAGGATGCTGTCAGCAGTGGTGGCCAGGAGACAGGGAGGACACAGCAGAAGTTTAATCACAGAGCTTGAATGGCTCTTCCCTGCTGCTTTGGGTTTGACAGACCTCAAACTGAGAAAATGGAAAATGAGAATGTGCTTGTAAAGATTGTAGGGAAAAAGACCTGTTAATAAGTTCTCCCTTTCAGCCCGTTCCTTGTCTGTCCTTTGCAAAGACTTCCTCTGTCAATTGCACACAACTGYGTCCTGCCAGTGAGCAGAAAGGTGCAGAATGCATCAAAGGCTTGTTCAATGTTCTTCTGAGAAGTTCTGCAGTCTTGTGGTGAACTTCATGCCCCCTCCCTTCCCCTGCAGTTCCTTTGATCTCTCTTGCAGCATGCCCACAAGTGAAGCATGGCTTTGTCAATAATGGAAACACCATTTCAGAACTGAGCAGTTCTCTATAATTTAAAACTTTACAGTGGTAGGTTCTTTTTTTAAACCCTCTTTTCTAGTATTGCTCCTTTCCTCCTACATATGTTAAATGTGCCAAACTTAAGCTGGCTGAATGCTGTGTGACTTTTAGTGCTACAGCAAGGGCAGCAGTGATAATGAAGCATGTTGTCTAGAATGAGCTATCAGTGCTAAAGAAAGAAGTTATTATTTTGGCTTGCAATTAGCACAGATTTCTATACATCTGAATGGCTCTTATTTTGACAGGAATGCTTCAATCTAATGTCTTTTWAAAACCACAAAGCTCTAATGGAATKTAAATTGTACAGTGATAACAGAGCGCTGTCAGCTGAGAGTCTCCTTCATGTGTCATTTGGGTGGACCAGGGTTACTGAGCRGTTAGTTTGGGTTTGGAGGAATCTGTGTCAGGGAGGGAGACCTGCTATAAAGCTTAATAGCAGTTTTTGTTTAGTGTTTCAAAAGCTAAACAGTACATTCCAAGATAAGGGTGTGCTGATGTTAAAATAACATTTTCTTTTAGTCCACTTGATAAAACACAAAACACTGTGAACTTTCATGGGGGCAGTGTCTTTGTCAAATAAATAACTGGCCTTGGCTCTGCAGTTTTGGTTGTTTGTTGGTTTTCTTAATAGTATGTTTTTTGCAGTTTCTCTCCTTGTGTCCCAAAGGACTTAATGATAATTTGATAACCTCTCTTGCAGCTGTTGGAGGGGAGTGAAGCTGCACAGACAACAAGACTTYAGGGAGATTTTTATGTAGAAAGCTTCCTCTTTTTCTTCTTTTTATATTGTATGCTACCATATTCCCTTTTATAAGCAGGTGATTGTTTAGCCTGTGTATTAGAATAGTTGAAGCAAAGCCTAACAAGTGCATCCCAACTTTAGAGGGAGGCTGGGAGCTGTTTTGTACAACTAAGAGCTAAAAATGCAAACTTTGATTCTCGATTTCAGCCAACACAGTAATTCACCTTAATGCCTGAGTGTCCTGCCAGTGTCAGGCTGACTGTGGATGGGCAGGGCTCTAATGCAGGAGGTCCAGCAGAAGCTGATCTCTGGAGCAGAGTCTGTTCTCACCAGGCTAACCTGCATTAGCAGGGCTGTGTGCCAGTTCTGCACAGTGTGCAATGGCAGAGCTGAGTGTGGCTTCATCCAGCAGACTCTGCAGAGGGCAGGCTCTGGGTGAACACTTGGTTTCATTAGTTCCCAGATGTCAGGATGGCTATTTTTTTTYACTCTCCAGAGCACTATTGCATCACATGTGATAAAAGCCTTGGAGCCTTCCTTGCAGCTCTGCAGTTACAGGAAAGCTTCAATTCATTGGTGTACCTGAGCTGTCCTGGAAGCTAAGAATAGTCTGTGTCATTAATTGTGTATACCAGGGTCTGGAGTGAACTGATGCACTCAAAGTCCTTTGAACTTTCCATGAAGGTCAGGGAGCTATTTCTGAATCAGGATATGATCATTTTGTAGCTCCTTTACAGATAATCTGTTGGTGTGGCTGCACTGAATGATGTTTATGTTGCAGTCTGCTCTTGATTCTTCCTCGTACAGGGGAGGTTTAACTGTTATGGTTTTGTTTCCGTCTGTATTTTTTAGAAGAGCTCTCTCAAATGTCTCCTGCTGTGTTTTTTGTCTCTGTGCAGACGGGCGCCCTCTGTACGTGCTGAGGCTGGGCCAGATGGACACCAAGGGCCTGGTGCGAGCGCTGGGGGAGGAGGCCCTGCTGCGCTACGTGAGTGTTCCCAAAACAACGCAGGATTGCAGCCAGAAACCCCCGTGTGAACAATGCCAATCACTTGSGTTTAAAATTTTAAAAGRTTAACAGTAATAAAATGGTTATAAAAATAGTAKTACAATTAGAGTAATATTAGGACAATATGAGACAATAGAAACAAAGAGTTARGGACGTCCGGGTACCTTTTCTGGGCAGCACGAGCCTGAAAAAGGACKCACGTTAACAGAGAATTAACCCTTAAAAACAATAACCTGTTGCATATTCATACATCTCATACATGATGCATAAATTCCATTCAAATACAGGATTCTGTCTGGTCAGTGTCAGCTTCTTCCTCCTAACAGCATCATCCTGCTTGAGTGAGGCAGGAAGAAGTTCGGTTCTCCTGATAATGGAGCAATAAATTCTCTTACTCTGAAAGATTTAGGTGTCCTGTGGCTCCTATCTCAGTGTGAGTCCTTTCTTTAGAAAAAAGAAGTATCCTACATAGCATAGTTTCTATTTTAACATWTTGTTATAYCCTAAAACTATATTTAACACTCTACTTAAGAGAATTAATACAGCATTACTTTCTAGCACAACATATACAATATTCATTTTAATATTTGCAAAAAGACAATCATAAAATACGCATTTTTCACACCCCAGGTGTTTTCATAATGCTTCTCTTGGGGCTGTTTCTCTTCTGCTCCCTTCATCTGCAGAGCAGTGCAGCCTAACTCCCCAATCTGTTTGGGGGGAAGATTTTCCAGGCACTGGGCATTGGTGCAGGCTGCCAAAAAATCAGCCCATGATAGTGTCATGGGTAACATTTCCATCAGTTTTTGGTTGGAATACCTCTGAAAGCCCCTGGTAGCTGTTCCTGGTGTGTTCTGCAGGCTGATGGAAAGGTGGAGTTCCTGGCAGCTCCTGTGGTTACTGATGGGCATTTGCACAGATTCTTCTGCACTTGTGCAGGGTTTCAGACTGCAGTCTCTGCTCTTGTACAGAAGGGAAAATGCCACACTCAGCATTTTGTCAAGCCTGTACTCCAGGGATAAGAATCATGTATTTTTAAAGAGAAAGTGCTTGCTTGCCTGTACTTCTGCCTTCTTCTCTAAAGTCATCACTCAGACTGTTACTGTGGATCTGCTCAGCTTCCAAGCAGAAAGCTGGCAGAATTCCAGGTTTGCACTGACTGGTTTTGACTCCTAGTAATGACAGGAGTAGCCATAGTGACTGTTAAAAACAGGGAGGGGATTTTATTTTTCTCTCCTAGTAGCGTTTCCAAGCAGACACTAACTTTTGTTTGCTTGCCCTAGTTCTGTTTCAAGGTTACTTMCTGTGATTTCAAAAGGGGCTTTAATTTCTGAGCAATTAAGGGTATTTGTAGTGATTTTAATAAATTCTTTGGCAGGGGGGAAYGTTTATGCTGGTTTGATCTTGTAGTTTCAATTAATCTTTGGATATAAACATATTTTCTTTATCCTATCTACTGAGTTTGAGTCTGTCTTTTCTAAACCCCACCTTTTTTTGTGCAGGTTCTTTCAATAAATGAGGAAGGGCTGAGGAGATGTGAGGAGAATACAAAAGTATTTGGCAGGCCAATAAGGTAAAGTCTGCTCTGTGGGAATGAGCTGCTTTCATGGGACGTGGGGYGGAATGTCAGGCAATGGAACAAGCAGAGGGTAGGCTGTGTCTCACATGCAGGTACAATCATGGTTAATTAAGAGCCTCCCCAATTAGTGGGGCTGGAGGGAATGTGCCTGGGGAAGCCTGAGGGACACACATCACCTGCCCCAGCAGCCTTGGCCTTGTGCTCATAATGCTTCTGTTGGGGCTGTTTCTCTTCTGCTCCCTTCATCTGCAGAGCAGTGCAGCCTAACTCCCAAACCTGTCTTTGGGGGAGATTTTACAGGCACTGGGCATTGGTGCAGGCTGCCAAAAAATCAGCCCATGATAGTGTCATGAGTAACAGTTCCATCAGTTTAAGGCGTGGCTTCCATGTCACTTGTTCATCCATGACTCCAAGGCTCAGTACACAGTTCTGGTTTGCATTCTCCATTTATTTTGTGTGGCTACTCTGCTGTTGATCCAAGGTGAGGTCATGAGGCTCCTGTAAAACCTGGGATCTAGTTTTCCAGGTTCTGGCATGACTTCATGTGAAGTTCAGTCAAAAGTGGTTTTCTAGCCCATCTTGAAGTCATTCTAGGGGTCACTTGTGAAAGTGGTAACTGCAAAATGGATTTAAGGGCATGGAATGAAGGCAGGACCAGCCCTGAAGAGATGCCATGTTTCTTGAACRCTCTCCAGTTTCCTTCCCCTAATCTGTAAGGTCCAGGGTGTGGGGTGTGCCTGCTTATCATTTCCCTGTTACAGACCTTGCTGCCCCAGCTCCCCAAGGGAGGTCAAATCCAAGGGAGAGGTCTCATGTGTTTAACAGTTGAATGGTGCTGCCTCCTGCATCTTCATTTGTAGCCATAATCCTAAAGGGCTGTGTATTAAACCTGTCTCTTATACACATCTAGATGTGTATAGTGTTTAACAGTTGAATGGTGCTGCCTCCTGCATCTTCATTTGTAGCCATAATCCTAAAGGGCTGTGTATTAAACATTTAAAGTGAAACAAAGAAGGGTTTGGTGTTTCATAGGAGCCTTATGCATAATGTAATGGCTGCTGGCTGGTGCAGCACAGCTGTAAATCTTGAATTCCTGCCCAGGGCAAGACCTGAACTTGGAAAGAAACTGAAACACATGCTGCAGCTCAGTGGTTKGTATTAAGAACATATCTCTTCCTATAGAAAAAGCTTCCTTCCCTGAGATCTGACAACAGAATTAGCTTTGACATGTATTGGCACTGTTGTGCAGTAGAAAATCTGCTCTGTGAATMTCAAATTGCTTCAGAGCAGCATTGTGGCCACTTAAATGATCTCCCAGTAAAAGCAATGGTTTAATCTTTGGGCTGACTGTTGACAGGATCTTTTTTTGGCTTCATATGAGCTGAACTTTTATCTGGAATCTAAAATGTCTGTAGGGGACTGTGCAGAGTGATCACTGCACACCCCTTAAACTCCAGTGTCTACAGGCAGCACAAAGGAGGTAAAACAGAAMAAACCAAAACATGCAGAGGGTCCCCACATTTCAGGGTGTTGGGCACTTGCATAAGCAATGAGAATTTTGATGTTATTGAGATTTTTCTTTTTATCTCTCTCAAATTCAGCTCTTGGACCTGCCTAGTAGATCTGGAAGGCTTGAACATGAGGCATTTATGGAGACCTGGTGTCAAGGCCCTGCTGAGAATCATCGAGGTGGTTGAAGCCAATTACCCTGAGACCTTGGGTCGTCTGCTTATCCTAAGAGCACCTCGAGTATTCCCAGTTCTCTGGACACTGGTATGTGTGTAAGCCAAGGTGTTCCTCAGTTCTCTCAGTTTGGAAAAGCACTTCAGAGATCAGGCTGCATGTGCAGCAGATGTTGCCATTTGGAAGCATGTCCTTTATGTAGGATTCCTAGAATGGATTAAAACCACCACCTAAGAGCCTGATTACAGAGTTGGTTAATTTGGCTTCTTTGTGGTTAATTTGGCTTCTTCTTTGCATAACCAGGGGGAAATGCTCAATGTGATCAAAACTGATTCCTTCCAAATTGACTTGAAAACAATGTAAATTGACTTGAGGAAAACGTGAGGGCCTAATCTGTTCTGTTTTTCTTTCTTTGTAGGTCAGTCCATTCATTGATGACAACACCAGAAAGAAATTCCTTATTTATGCTGGAAATGACTACCAGGGTCCTGGGGGACTGCTGGATTACATAGATAAAGAAATTATCCCTGATTTCCTCGGTGGAGAGTGCATGGTATGAATATAAACTATTGCATATAGCAACTTACTTGTAGGTTTTTTTTAATTACTATTTTTCCTCTCCTCTAAGCAAAGAAGTCTGTAAGCACAGAGTGATTCCTGGTGTAATTTGGAGGTGGGAGCTATGGTTTAGGATTCCAGGCTCAGTGCTGTTTTCTAGATCCACTTTAAAAAGAACAGTACAGTGCTTCTCTTGGATGAGTATCTTGATCAAATACCTTATCAAAACAGCCAAGCACAGCTAAAAAKCACAGTCTGTTCCCTGGAAAGTTCAGGCAAACATGGTAGCAGAGCTCAGAGCAAGAGCTGTCACCACCAGCTGATCCAGAGAGTCTGTGTCACCTAAAAATCTGATCCCATAAGGAGCCCAAGGAACAGGAGCCACATCTGCTAAGAGGGCTCAGCAAACAGCCCAGTCTCCCC
Source organism: Sporophila hypoxantha (assembly GCA_002167245.1). NCBI lineage: Eukaryota > Metazoa > Chordata > Aves > Passeriformes > Thraupidae > Sporophila > Sporophila hypoxantha. The sequence continues at coordinate 1,903,110 of NDFG01000151.1, forward strand.
ACACAGAGTGTGCAGTTACCCCCAACAAACCAGAAAAGTGATTTCACTGCAGGACACTGTAATTTCTCAGTCCCTTGTCACATGCCTGTGACAATGCAGCAGTTTGCTGCCTGGACCTTGGGTGTCAGTTGGACCTGGCATTTAACATCTCACTGATAATGTAAGATTTGTTTCACATGTAATGCTTTTGACAACACAGGCTGGGTGTGTTCTCAGCCTCTGTACACTCTCTAGATTAATTTCTGTGCCATTCTTGAAAATTCAGCTGTGTCAGTTCCAATAGAGTCTCAAATGATAATGAAGTACAGTTGGATGTGTTGGAGTAGAGCATATGTTTATCTCCAGTGGGCTGGTTTTTGTTGCAGCAGTAGCTTTCACTGTTATCTAATTTGGAGCTTAAAGCTGGCAAAATCCACTGTTTATGTAAGCAAAAGTGAATGTTACCAGAAAGCAAATTGCTACAATACTTCCTGCTAGTACAGGCAGTCTCTCTTTTTCTTTACTTCTGGGTATTTGAACAAAAATGACTTCTCTGAGATCTTTTCAATTCTCTGTTGTAATTCAATTACCAAACATTTCTACTTCCCCAGACACTTCTGTGGAACCTCCTGTCAACTTCATTGCTACAGGCTCCTTAAAACAGAAATTTGCTTAGGGAAGTTGTGTAATCACTTCCAGTTCTGAGCTGTCAGACAGCTGTAACTTCGAAACMGTTAATTTTCCTGGCTGCAGTATATTTTTACCTGCTTGGAAACTTTTTGTATCTGCCCACTATCCATCCTTAAATTTAGCTACCACCGTTCTTTCAGGTCACTGTAGCTCTGTTTTTCAGACTTAGTCACTGTTGCCACTTCCCTCAGGATTCTGAAGTGCCTCCCATCTTGCTTCAGTGTTAGGTGGTGTAKATGATAATTGCAGCCTTTGCACAGTCCCTTTTTGGGGTGCTGGTTGTTGTGTATGTACAAGATCTGTTCCCCTGGTGTGCAGTTCTGCAAAKACCTCACCCAGATAATTTGAAAAAGAATTACRTATGTATCATGTACAAGCTATAAAATTACTTTCAGACTGTTCCTTCTCCAGATTATTGCTGAATGTTTGTTTCTGAAGCTGGAAGGCAGAGAYCAGAATGGGATGGTCACAGGAGATAATTTTAATGGTTTTTTTTTTGTTTTAGTGTGAAGTACCAGAGGGTGGGCTGGTTCCCAAGTCCCTCTACCGGACAGCAGAAGAGTTGGAAAATGAAGACATCAAGCTTTGGACTGAAACAATCTACCAGTCTGCAAGTGTCTTCAAAGGAGCTCCCCATGAGGTACAGCTCCAGCTGCCCTTTGCTTTCATTTTCATCTCAGCCCTCTGCTCTGAGCTCAGTCTCTTGGCCTGGGAATGTTTTATTGCTTGTTTATTTAGCTCCTGTGCTTCCACCTTCTGGAGCTGGTGCATGGGATGCTTTAATAGCTGAAGTTTGTGATTYTTCCCCCTGTTATTTTGTTGCCATTTAGAGAATATCACTGGTTTTCATTCTATTCAAAGCCATATTCTTCTAAGCAAAGCAAGAAACTTCTCAGAAGCTGCTTGAAAACTTCTGAAAGTAAGAAGAATAGGCACCCCCATCAGGGGMGAATTTGTATCTGCAATGCCTTTTTTTTGGATGGTTAAAAAGCCTTTTTAAGAGTAGAAYCTAAGCCCAGCAACAAAAAAACTCTGTTCCTTGTTTTGTTTTTTTCTTTTCCTGTAGGAGTTTGTTTTTAGTGAGCAAATTGCTGTTGTCTAATGTGTCTTTCCTGCCTCAGGTTCTCATCCAGATCGTGGACGCCTCATCGGTGATCACATGGGATTTTGACGTGTGCAAGGGCGACATTGTTTTTAACATCTTCCATTCCAAAAGAGCCCCACAGCCTCCCAAGAAGGACTCCTTGGGAGCTCACAGCATTACATCTCCTGGTGGGAACAACGTCCAGTTGATAGACAAAGTGTGGCAGCTGGGGCGTGACTACAGCATGGTGGAGTCTCCCCTGATCTGCAAAGAAGGGGAGAGTGTGCAGGTGAGGCAGGCAGAGCCCTGTGGGGGCAGATGGAGCCCAAACTGCCTGTTCTTACTCACAGCACTGATGACTGAGTGCTGGTGACTCAGTGCTGGGCTTGCTTTTGGCCAGCATTTAGCTGCTGTTCCAGGCTGGGTGCTGCAGGGAGCAGAGATGGGATTTATGTGGGATCTGCTGGGAGGGGAAGTTGGATCAGGTCTGCTAAGGACTGAGATGGATCAGCAAGYAACATGGGGAGGAACACCTAAAATGCATATCCAGAAAGTAACAAAACATTCTTTGGGCTGTAATTCTGACTGTTATTTACTGAAGCAAATATTCTGTGTTTGAGGAATATCACAGTGCCTGCCCTCAGTGATAAGAGAAGGCTGGAAATCAAGGCTGAGCTTCCATGTGTTTGCCCTCTCATGGGCAGTGTAAGAGCTCCTGATGGCCAAAGCTCCTGAAGGATGTTTTATGCCATTTACAACGTGTCCTTTAATTCCAAGTTTGATATAACATGCAGCATTTTTATAGTCACACACTGCCACTGCTGTTCCTGTTGACTTGAAATGAGRCAAACAGCCTCTGAAAAAGCAGCTCCTTAAGTCACCAAGATGGAAATATTAAACTGGAAATACAGGCAGTGACCTCTTAAACTGTGAGGCAGAAGCCGTGACTGCTCTTTTCACAGTCTGAAAGGACAGCTGTGAATGAAAATAAATTGAAAAATGGATATTGTTTTAAAGCAGAACTTGTCCTTTCAGCATGTTAAATCCTAAGCCCTCAACACTGTAGAACTGCTGGTGTTCCATCCCAGATTTGATAAGGATGTTGTGTGGAGGGAGTCTCCAAGCARTGCCAATATTAGCATTGGGCAAAAATTCTGGGCATGTAGGCACTTTTTCTAGGCTTAGAAAAGTAAAGTCAAGCCTACAAATCTCTGTTAACCAAGTTAATTTTTGATTTTTGTTGTGTCTGCTTGCAGGGCTCCCATGTGACCAGGTGGCCTGGCTTCTACATTTTACAGTGGAAATTCCACAGCATGCCTGCCTGTGCTACAACCAACCTGCCTCGTGTGGATGATGTGCTGGCATCTCTACAGGTGTCCTCTCACAAATGTAAAGTCATGTACTATACAGAAGTGATAGGATCTGAAGATTTCAGGTATGTCTGGCCAAGGGCTGCCAATGTCAAACCTTCACTTAAATACAAGTAAATTATGAGGGCCTTAAAAAGTGGCACTGAGGGCAACTTATTTATAAAAGGGATTAATTARTTGTCTGGTGGCAATATCACTGGTCATTTGGCTTTGAGAGCTTGTTGGGCATGGCAGGTTGTCCTGTAGAAGGAAGTGCAATTCAAATTCCAGTTGTTGAATTTCATTTTCTGCCAGTGGATAAACTTGACTGAAATTAAATCTCTGTCTCTTTGAACAGCATCTGGTTTTTGAAAGGGGTGTAGTGTCCTCATTTCTTTATGTGGTGAGGCAGAAAAGCTTTTGAGTATCTGCACCAAAGCTGTTACTTGCTTTTTATTCAGTGTGCAAACAAATACAGTATAGATACAGAGCAGAAATCAAAATCTTTGTGAGTTCTGAAGCTTAAAACTGCTTTCTTCTTTTTTTTTTTTCCTGCAGGGGATCTATGACCAGCCTTGAATCAAGCCACAGTGGATTCTCCCAGCTCAGTGCTGCCACCACCTCCTCTAGCCAGTCCCATTCCAGCTCCATGATTTCCAGGTAGTGCCACAACAGCTGAAAAGCAAATGGATGTGATGGCTGGACCCTCGCCCYTGGCAGCTGACTGCAATACAGCATATTCAACTGGCAATTGTGCAAAAAAACCCCYCCCCAAAAAGCCTTTTATAGATAGTAAAGTAGCTGTTTGAATTTTACAGTTAGTGGTTTTGATCTTTGTTAGATCCAACAGCTTGTCTCTTAACTTTAACCCTTTTTCCTAAATCAGCCATAAATATTTTTGCAAGTGTGCTTGCACAAATCCTAACTCTGAACACAAGGGCTCTTACTGAAAAGGAAAAACAACCAGTGCATCAGTTAAGAATGATTGCTTTTTTTAACTGTGTAGATGTTAAAAAGGGAAAAAGAAAAATCCTACCAAAAATGCTCCATAGTGCATTAGAGATCAACTGCAAATCTCCTGTCAGGACATTTCTTGCCATCCTGAGAAATCCCCTGTGATATTCCAGTGCTGCAAACTGTTCTCCTGTTGCCACTAATGATGTCCAAGACAAAGAACAGCAGTTGCTGGATACTTGACTTTGTGAGTCCATTTTTTTCAAAGCATGCCCACAGAGCTGTGGCCAGGCTGTAACACTGAATATATCTTTTGTATGAGCACATTTCTGGGGAATTTGAGCTCTGGGTCTTGCTGGSTTAAAGCAATTTGTTCTTTCCTTGGATTTGTGCATGGAGCACTGTGGAGAGAGAGGTGGAGAGCAGGCTCTCCCTCACTGTGTCACTCTGGGCTCATCCAGAGCTGCTCTGAGCTTCTGTTCCCTGTGCTGGGGCTTCACTCTGCTTCCTTTGTGCATCCCAAACAAATGGATTTTACTGAGATTCTCTTCTTGTCAGGAATTTATGCAGAGCTTCAGCTTGCTGCTTAAAGCAGTCTGAAGGAGGTGTGGCTTCCATCCTTCCTGAGCACTTGTCCCTCCCTGGGGCCTCCTGTCCTTCCCTGTGCCTGGCAGAAATAGAGCACCTCAGGTGTGGTCAGCCTTGCTGTGAGCAGGGAGCACAGGGATCTTCCCTCTGAGTYATACAGGAGAAGATATTTAAGGATTTTTCTCCACAATTTTCACTACTGCCACTGCCAGAGGTGATCTGCCATTTGGGATTCTGTCCCTGTTGGCCAGGGATTTGGGATTCTGCCATTTGGGATTCTGCCCCTGTTCCAGGCCCAAGCTGGACCCTTGCTGAACTCTGTTCAGGTGTTCTTCCCTCTCTAGCTCTCTCTCTATGCACAGCAAAAGGCCCCAAAGACTGAACTGTCAGACACAGACCACACCTGGCAGTGGAGCAGAGAAGATTTTGGTCTGAAATGCAGCAGGATTTGTACAGTTAGACRCTTCTTGATCTTTCCTTACCCTTTGTAGAGCTAAAATGTCCATGCAGGCACAAGGATTTCTGTGCTGGCTGCAGTCCCTGCTGGGAAGTAGGAGAGGGTCTGGCTTGGGTAAGTGMTGGAGGAGCTTCAGGAGGTGTTGCACTTGGAAAGCAGAACTCACTCGAGATTCTGGATCCCCTGCCTGAGGAATGCTGGTTCTGAACTCAGTGTGAAGCTTTTTTATGCCTGCAGAGCTCTGGAGAGGCAGGTGGCAGACCCCTGACAGCAGCTCTGCTGCAGCCCCACAGTTCTGGCTGTGGCARGTGCCAGAGCTGACAGATATTGTAGTAACAGAGGTGCTCAGAGACCAAGCTCCTTAAACTGAACCAAGTGGATCTGTTCTGGAGCTCTTTAAGGACTCCAAAGCTGAAGATGGAGGTCAGGCTGTTACTGCTTTGGTGTCACACAGTTCCCACCACTGTCTGCACAGCAGCCTGCACAGGCTGTGACTCCAGGGCTGCTCCCAGGAGCTCTGCCCCAATTCCTCACCCCAGGAGCCAGGCTTGCCAGCACAGGGAGAGCAGCTGGAGCACAGTGAGGTTCACCTGCTGACACTCATGACACTCACTCTTCCRATTCACCAGGCTGTAAGGGCTGAAGATGGTCCCTTTCTTTCTCTCTCTCTCTCTCAGATGGCGATTTTGCTGACAACTCTGCTCCATTCAACACTCCACATCTTGTCCAGGTGTCTGCCTTTGTAGACCTTTTTGAGTTGCAGTCCKTTTTCAAGTCTGAAGATCTATATTTTTGTTTTTCACTTGAGCTGGCTCAAAAGTGGCACTTTGGGTTTTTCCTGCTTTTGATCTTAACACATCATTTAGAGCTCAAAGCACATTACAGCACAAACAACCAGGGAGATAAAATTCCAGAAAAACAATAGTTAATCTTCCTGTAAGCAAAGTGCTGTGGCAATATGACTTGATCACTGCAGTCTAACTAAATTTCCCATACCCTGGTCTTTCTTTGTGTGATACTGCTCTTRCTTCTCTCAGCCAGTGACTCTTCTGTTGGCACCTTTCCTGTTATCAGTGTCCTTCACTTCCCTGTCCCTCCTCATGAACTGCATATCAAATTCTGTAAATGTTTTGTATACATAATACCTCATTCTTGGTAATAAAATACAGATAGTCTTTAAAAGATTTTTTTATTGTTACCAATAAATGTTAACTGTTTGGAAAAAAAAAAAGGAGGGAACTGTCTTTATTTCATTCATCTGCTGCAAAGCTGCTGGGTTATTTTACGTGCTGGATTCAGGTCTGCCAGTGCTGGGTGAGGGAGGGGCTCCTTGGCTGCCCCCACCACTGCCACCTCAGGCAGGAGGCCCAGACAGTCACACTCAGGAAATGATGGCTTTTAATTAGTAGAAGTAGAATAAGCCTCAGCTATTTTAGAAACAGGAGCCAATAAATGTCAAACTGGGTTTTCTAATTCCTGGAGCTGGAGCAGAGGCTACAGCATGMTAATGGTTGGTCTTTCAAATTTGATCCAAGCTGTGAAGTTTGTCTAAATGAGAATCTTTGACCATGGTCATGGAGGTCTGTCAGCAAGACCAGATGGCTGCCTGACCTACTAAAGGCTTTAGCATGTGGTCAATATTTCCATGTCAGCACTGGTAATGGACCAGCTCTCAGCTGCTCAGGGGCTTGCTGAGTGCAGCAGTCCTTGAGAAAGTGTTGTGCAAGGAGGRGGCTTTGCTGGGCTGTGCCTGGAGAGGAGAGGCAGCTGCCTTTGTGGCCAGTGCCCCTCTCTGAAATGGCAACTAAATAAACCTGAGCCTCAGCCCCTGCTTGAGCTGGGCTGGGATAATGGTGCAGGCCAGGGCTGCATCAAACAGCTCCTCTGGGAGAGGTGTCACTCTGAAGTGTGTGGTTTGGGATTATTTTATTTTATATATAGATTTTTATGGGACAAAGCAAAACTGAAAGAAATTTCACCTCTTTTTTTTCCCCCATCAGCATCCCCTGCCCCACAAAGCTGAGGGCTCCCTGTTCTTCAGGTGTCTCCATTTTGCAGCTTTGGTTTGCCATGGAGCTGTAAATTCCCAGGGAAGGATCCTGACCCGCGTTCCCGAGTGTCCCTGTAGGAGTGTGCCTCTTGTTGAGGGAGTGACAAAACTATCCTTTGTCCCCTTAAAAGGAAAGAAGTGTAGAAGCTTCTCTCCTCGATTAAGTGAAAAGACACCTCCTAAGACTTAGGAGACTTCACCTCGAACTTAAGGATAGCTAATTGMACAGAAGCCAAAAAGTCCCGCCCAAGCAATTAACTAYAAAAAGGAGTGAACYAAGAAACTAATGGCTTTTGTGAGYTGTTTTACGAGGAGCAAYAACCAGGAGCAAGKACGTCTGGCACCTAGCTCAGTTTTTCTGTTTGTTATTTTGCCTTTTWTTACACCRTTTRGTTCCCAACACTGCAACAGAAGCCATCCTGCTGATTGTTGRGCCTCCAAGGGTAGCTGAGCTATCTGGGGTGTGTTTTAGGCCTCCTGCAGCTCCTTAGACCTGGCTCGAAGAAGTTACTAGAACATGTCCCCAGTGTGTCCCGCTGGAGCAGGAGCTGGCCCTGCCCAAACAGCAGCACCCGGGCCCTGCAGGAGCCCCCAGCGATGGCTGCTCTCTGTGAAAAACGCCAGTCACTTGTTTTTAAAATGTTAAAAGTTTAATAGTAATAAAATTGTTATAAATATAGTAATACAATTAGAGTAATAATAATTTGGACAATTAGGATTAGGACAATATGAGACAATAAAGACAAAGAGTTACGGACATCCGGGCGCCTTTTTCTGGGCAGCATAAGCCTGAAAAAGGACACACATTAAGAGAAGATTAACCTTAAAAACAATAACCTGTTGCATATTCATACATCTCATACATGATGCATAAATTCCATTCAAACACAGGATTCTGTCTGGTCAGTGTCGACTTCTTCCTCTTAATCCTAACAGCGCCTTCGAGGTGGGAAGAGTTTAGTTTCTTCGGATAAGAGGGCAATAAATTCTTTTTCTCTGAAAGATTTTTTAGGTATCCTGTGGCTGCTGTCTCGCTGCGAGTCCTTTCTTTAAAAAAAGTATCTTACATAGCACAGTTTCTATTTTACCATTTTTTTAATAACTTAAACTATATTTAACACACTACTTAAGAGAATTAATACAGCATTACTTTCTAACACAACACAMATAATATTCATTATAATATTTGCAAAAAGCCAATAATAAAATAGGCATTTTTCACAGGGGGAAGGTGCAAGCCCAGCCCAGCATCCCAGAAGCTGCTTCCCAGGGCGGGGCTGCTCCGTGCTGCAGGGAGAGACAAAGCCTTCCAAAGGTGGAAGTGTTAGGTTTTGGCTGYCTTTCCAAAGTCATCAGCAGCCAGCTCTGTTATTCAGGCTCTAAAAGAAAAAAATTGCCATCTCCTGGGTTCTCTTGGAAGGGCAGGAAGGCATTTAGGTTATTTTGCTAACTCAMGCTGGTGTAAGGGTTTGGATGGTGAGGAATTTAAGGTTGGGATTTTGCAACTGGTTTTATTCCCTTCCCTGCGAGCATTGCTGAACTCCTCCCACTTTGTGCCATCAGCCTTGGTCCCCTGTGGTCCCCTGGCAGCCACAGGCCAAGGGGAGCAGGGAAGGGACCCTGGATTTGGGGCCTTTCCCCTGTGCATAGGAGAGGAACCAGAGGCTAAGAGAGACAGAGCTGGGCCTCCCCCAGCCCTCCTCCTGGCCTAACAAACCCACAAAGAAATAAATCTCAAGTTTTTCTTGGTGCTGATGGAGCCTTTCCTTGTGCCATGGGTGACCTTAGCAGGGCACTTCTGCTGGGATGGGGAGCCTGAGGCGAGTCCTGGATCCCAGCATCCCTCAGGTGGGGCTTGGGATTTGCTGTGACCCCAGCACTGCCCCACACCTGGGGACTGTGCTTTGAAATGTTGGCAAAGAAAAGGGGAAATGAAGGAGAGGAAGGAGAGGAAGAGCAATAGGGGAAGAAAGAAAGGAAAAAGGAGTTAATGTCACACAGCCTGCAACAAAAAAAGGTGCAGGGCAGCCCCAGCCCCTGGTTTGCACACTCCCACTTCTCCTAAAGGCATTTTGTGCAGGAAACTTCCAGCTGGGTGTTGAAAAGCAAGTGCAGGGGGGACCCTGGGTGACCCCCCCCCCCACAGAAGATCCATAGCCCAGCCCAGGATCAGGGTCTGGAGCCACTGTGTGGGGTCAGTGGCTCACCCGGATGTCACCCCACAGCCCAGTGTCCCCACTGACCCCTCAGACCCCCAAGGGGGGTGAACAGGGTGAGGCCAGGCCATGCTGAGCCCACCCAGGGGGGTCCCAGCTCTGCCCTGTGCCCCCAAACCCACCGTGGGGCACCCACGGGGGCCAGCGGGCACAAACCCACCCAGCCAAGCCCTGCGTGTGGCACGGACGGTAACGGGCTGGGGGAGACCCCGAGSGGGAACTGGGGCCGTGCTGGTGCCAGGGACAGCGCAGGGACACGGGGCTGTCCCCGCACCAACCCCACTAGATGGTGCCAGCAGCCCGCGCACGGCCCCGGGCACCCGCACGGCCACCGGGGACACTGGCCCTGCTGTCCCTGCTGTCCCCAGTGTCCCTGCTGCCACCGGGGACACTGGCCCTGCTGTCCCTGCTGTCCCCAGTGTCCCTGCTATCCCTGCTGCCACCAGAGACACTGGCCCTGCTGTCCCCACTGGCCCTGCTGTCCCCACTGGCCCTGCTATCCCTGCTGCCACCAGAGACACTGGCCCTGCTGTCCCCACTGTCCCTGCTGTACCCACTGTCCCCAGTGTCCCTGCTATCCCTGCTGCCACTGGCACACTGTCCCTGCTGTCCCTGCTTGTCCCTGCTGTCCCTGCTTGTCCCTGCTGTCCCCACTGTCCCTGCTGTCCCTGCTGCCACCGGGGACACTTCCTGCTACAAAGCAGGGACGGTCCCCACTGTCTCTATTGCCACTGGGGACACTCTCCCTGCTAGAAGGGAGGGACACTGTCCCCACAGTCCCCACAGTCCCTGCTGCTATGGGGACACTGTCCCTGCTACACTGTCCCTCCTGCCACAACAGATAATGCAATGGTTGCCGGCCATATTAATTATTTTACCATTTACTAGGAACTTATATTTAAATTCCATTTTACACATTCATTTTTTTTATCTTGACTTTTTTTTTATCAAATAATTAAACCATATATCCCTACATTATCCAAATCATTTGTCATCAATACACTTTCAATACACTCTGGAGCTGGGGCTGGAGCACTGGTCAATACTGGGAGCCACAAACAGGGCAGGGACCCCCGTGTGACACCCCCTGTCCCTGATGCCTTGTGCAGGCTGGCCTACAGCAGAGACTGGGCAGAGCTAAAGAATAAAGCAGGGATTTTTTAAAAGGATCTCCTCAATGGATCCACCTGGGGCAGCACAAGAGCCCAGCCAGGGCTGCACCCAGGATGAACCAAAATGGTCCCAAAATGCACAACTGGTCACGGGGTCTCTCCCTGTGATCAGTTCTGCTCCATCTGCATATTGGAGTTCATCGTCCAATTCCAGCTTTAGCCCATGCAGTCCCATCCTTGTTTTTCTCTCTCCAGCCCACGTTGTTTGTCCTCTTGGCCTTGAGATTTGGATCATTTGTCCTTGGTGCCCAGCTGGAGCAGGAATTGTTTTGTCTCCCTGCTCTGTGCACAGAGCTCACCGTGCCCTCATATGAAGCCCAGACCCACGCACTAAAGCAGCACAGAATGTGAAAAATAGAAAAGCCAAACCCTAAGGCATCACCCCCAGCAAGGACAGCACATCATTCATGGAGCAGCTGCCACTCCAGACCCACGGGGTGCTGGGCTGGGACACTCCCAGCCCCCCCAGCCCCTGTCCCTGTGCCCTGCACATCCAGAGGATCCTGCATTCACCTCCAGGCACCATCCTGGCWGTGGGTTTGCCCTCCCACTGCTGAGAACCTTCCTGAGCAGTCACCATCTCCCAAGAGTCCTGAGAAACTTAATCACRACTGGAGAAAACCCTTGAGGATCTGCTGGGAGAAATGCTGTAGAAGTGAAAAAATATCCTGCTAATTTCTTGGCTCCAGTATGGATTGGCCCACGAGCTGCAGTGAGCTGTATCCAAACATTGAATTTTAATTATGAGCAGGATTTCACCAGGGACAGTGAGATGAGAAGAGGAGCAAGCCAGTGAAAAAGATGGAAACTGAAAATGCAAGTTCTCCCAAAAAAAGAGCCTTGAAGCTCTTTTTTTGAAGCCTTTGTTCAGCAAAACGAAATTTATCTGAAGCATTTTTGCCTTTGCATAGTTATTTATTATAATAATATTTATTGCTGTAACATACTGCCTCTTCCTGGAGGTGCTGACACAGCAGCAAAGAGGGGGGAGGACCCTCAGGTCCCAAATGTGTGTGGCAGAGCAGGGAGGGCAGGACCTGCTCCTGTCCCCATGGCTGGCACTGGCACTGCCAGCTCCCAGGGGCTTTTKCAGCCTGGGGAGTGATGGGCAGGGCAGGGCAGGGCATCCCTCTGTGGCATTCACATTGTCTGAAAAATCCCTTTGCCCAGGAGTTTTCTCCTGGGAAGCTGAGAAGCCTCAGAGAAAAMGAAAACAATMCTTATCTCATTTGCTTCTCCTGTGTTGTGCTCACATGTGGAATGTGTTTGGGGATTGTTTACCCACAGGTGATTGCTCCATTGGATTCTGCTGTGAGTTGTTTTGACTTTTTTGGTGAATCAGGGCCAAGCTGTGTCAGGACTCTGGAAAGAGTCACAAGTTTTCATTATTATCTTTTTAGTCTATCTTATACTAAAAAGGTGTACTATATCTTTATACTTATAAAAGTATCTTTTCTGTATTCTTTAGTATAGGATAGTATAGAGTGTTTACTTGYAATGTGTTTGGYGATTGTTTACCCACAGGTGATTGTTCCATTGGATTCTGCTGTGAGTTYTTTTGACTCTTTGGCCAATCAGGGCCAAGRTGTGTRGYGACTCTGGAAAGAGTCACYAYTTTTCATRATTATCTTTTTAGCATTSWYTAAGTATCCTTTCTGTATTCTTTAGTATAGTTAGWATAGCATRATTTAATACAATATAGTATCATAAAGTAATAAATTAGCCTRCTGATATCAATGGAGTCAGATGCATAATTCCTGCCTTCGCTGGGACATTCCCAGCAATACAATATCCCTGCTTGGAGTTTCTGCCATTCCCTGCAGCCTGGAGAGGCCACACAGCCCCAGCTGCTCTGGCCACATCCCAGCAGAGCTGCAGAGCCCATCTGTGTGCAGGAGGGGGCTGCAGTGAATGCGGCCCTGAAGGGGCTGTGCTTACCCCAGGCATTCCCTGGAATCCTCCCCAGGCACMGATGGATGTTCACAGCAGCTCCCAGAGACCTCCTGCCATCACAGTGTGTGCCAGCAGAGCTCTGCCAGGCTCACACTGAGCATGCAGCCCCTGCCCAGGAGCTGCCAGGACGAGGTGCCCAGGCCAGGCTGTGCCCACACCTGGCACTGGCACAGCCCAAAGCCACATCCCCACCCTGGGCTCAGCACCCCCACAGAGCTGGCACATTTGGGGTGGGTGGGGGGCCCTGCAGGACCCCAGCATCCATCAACACCCAGAGCAGGCCCAGGCAAAGCAGCCTGAGGATCTTTCTTGCTGGAGATGAGTCACTCTGGGGATGAAGGCTCCCAGGGCAGCTCTGACCCCACAGAGGAGCCAGCTGCAGATGGAGGCTGCCTCCACACGGTTTCCCCTAAAAATCCCTATTTCCTGAGCATTCCTGGGGCCCATTTCTCCATCACCCATTCCAGCAGCCRCTCTGCAGCCTTGCCCAAGAGCAGCAGGGACACAGAGGCACGATGACACTGCTGGCCTGAGGCAGCCTCGGGCAGCCCCGGGTGTTTATTCATCCTTCACAAGAACTTAAAAGAAAGGAAGCAGGGAAGGATGATGTGAGGTGCCCCCAGGAGGGCTGGCACTGCCCAGCACTGCCAGGGACATCACCCAGGGCAAGGTCACTGGGTCCCTGCAGCACACTCAGTAACTCTGCCCTGTCAGAACCCAGGACATTGCTCTGGGCTGCCTGGAGGGCTCCAGACCCTGGCAGGGGCTCAGAGACCTTGGCACAGAGTCAAAAACACGGGCTTTTTGATTTTAGCCCATGGAACAATGACCAATTTGTGTGAAGATTTACAAGCAAAGAGTTTGAGTAGAATGATAGTGAATTTGTCACAGGGTGAAATGTAGAACGTTGGGTTTTAGATGGGGGTTCAAGAGCAAGATGGAGGAATCGGGGTGTCTGCTCTCTGTCTCTCTCCCTCTCCTCCTTCCTCTTCTCTTCTCTTCTTTCTTTCCTTCTCTCTTCTCCTTCTCTTCTTTCTTTCTTTCTTCTCTTCTCTTCTTCTCTTCTTCTTCTTCTTCTCCTTCTTCTTCTTTTTCTTCTTTTCTTTTTCTTTATCTTTTTCTTCTTGTTCTTCTTCTTGTTCTTGTTCTTCTTCTTCTTCTTCTTCTTGTTCTTCTTCTTCTTGTTCTTGTTCTTCTTCTTCTTCTTCTTCTTCTTCTTCTTCTTCTTCTTGTTCTTCTTTTTGTTCTTCTTCTTGTTCTTCTTCTTGTTCTTGTTCTTGTTCTTCTTCTTCTTCTTCTTCTTCTTCTTCTTGTCCTCCATCTTCTGCTGTGATGGTGACACTTTTGGATTGGTTTAGAATAGAGACAGACTGTCTGACATAGGTGATAGGTATTGGAAAATTATTGTAAATAAAGTGCACATAGTTTTGAGTATAAAAAGCCAACACCACCCCAAGGGCAGGGACTGTGCCACAGCCCAACCTGCTGGACAGATCTCAGCAGGTCAGAGAAAGAATGGAATAGATAAGAGAAAATAAACAACCTTGAAAAGCAGAACTGACAAATTTCAACTTCTCCTTCAGTCACGGGGCTGGAAAAAAAGAAACTTTTTAATACCTTGGGGGTCATCTGAACCACAGAAACCTGAGATCTGCCCTGCTCACCCCAACAGAGCTGCAMCTCCTGGGCTCCACTGAACCATCAGCATCCCAGGGGTGCAGCAGCCTGAATTCTCTCTGAAGATATTWGATGCTGTGCTGTGCCTCAGAGAGGAGGGGGCCTGTTCTCCACCTGGGCCCTGATGCTGCTGAGAGGAGCTGCAAAGAGCTGAGAGTGGCCTCTCCCTTTATTTGAATGAAGCTGGAAAAGACTCCTCTGTCTCGTTTTTGGACATAAACCTCTGGTGTCTCTGGATTAATTTTCTTAATGGTTTGAACAGACAGGTGTCTGCTAAGGAAGGCAGGAGCCTCCCTTGAAATGGAAAATGCAAACTCCCTCCCTACATATTATTAAAATTTTGAAATTAAGGGGCTCCCAGGCAAAGATATGGGAGTAGGAATAACAGTTCTTTATTAGGGAAGAAAATAAAAATAAAATAAAAAATGCAGTAATATAAAATAACACCGACAGAGTCAGAGCAGGCCCTGCCCCCTGTGTGTCAGGGGGTGGCACAGCCCCATCCCATGGGGGCTCAGCCCTCCTGCAGTGCCAGCTGTGCTMCTGCTGCAGCAGGGATCCTGCACAAGGGGGGAGTTTTCCTCTGCAGCTCCAGGGCTGCTGTGGATGGGCCTGGGCTCCCCAGCCCTGCAGCCAGGCTGCCTGGGGGCAGGACAGCAGCCCTGCCATCAAGCATGAGCTTTGCAGAGCTCCTGTACCTGCCCCGTGTATAAAAACACATTTACAGGGGGGAAATGGAGGGAGTGGGCTTTAAACAAGGCAGGATGGAGCAGGCAGCAGTGAGAGGCTCTCTGCACACCCTGAGCTCAGCAGGGCCTTGCCCTTTGCTCAGTGCTGGCCCCGTGGCTCTGCCATCAGGGTTCTGTTCTGCACAAACACCCCCAGGTGTGTGCAAAGCCCTCACTCCAGGTGAGCACAGCCCCCCTGTACCCCAGCCCCTGCCTGAGGCTCAGCCCTGGCCCCYGGGCACACATGCTGTGCCATTCTGTGCCATTCTGTGCCATCTGGAGGTGCAGCCAGCCCAGCTGATGAGGCAGTGTTGGAACTCAGTTCATCCCTCTGGGTATCCAGAGTTGCCAGGACCCTGCCGGGGGGCTCAGAGACCCTGGCACACAGCCCAGAACACCTGGGGATTTGATTGTGACCCCTGGAGCAAGTTGCCAGCTTTGTATGAGGACCTGAAAGTCACAGAGGTTTGAATAGTATAATAATAAAATTATCACAGGGTGAAAATGTAGATTTTGGGATTTTTGGTATGGGGGTTATGGGGACAAGATGGAGGAAGCTGGGCGTGTCCAGCCTTTTTCCTTCTTCTTCTTGTTCTCCATTTTCTGCAGTGATGTTGGCACTTTGGGATTGGTTTAGAGTAGAAGTGCACTGTCTAACATAGGTGATAGGTATTGGGAATTCAGTGTAAATATGTTATATGTAGTTTGTAGTATAAAAGGACAACACCACCCTGAGGGCGGTCAGAGTGCCTGTGGCTGCCCTGCTGAGCAGATCTCAGCTGGGCAGAAAGCAAATTTTATAGATAAGAATTAATAAACAACCTCAAGACTGAAAAGTGAAGAGTCCAGACTRGTTCTTCAGCCATGCGGGCTGAAGCAGAGACACCCTGCACATCTCGGGGTGCTGGGGAAGATGAAACAGGAAAGCTTTATAAATATGATTGCCTGGCAAAAGATTTTGAGAGTATAGAAACTATAAGCAAGATTGAAATGAAAGCAAGCTTTGAGATCCCT